>NJDC01005041.1:3580-16435 GCA_002245475.1 Calephelis virginiensis
GGCTTCCAGCGCCCACAAGGGGGCGTTATCGCCCACTTTGGGAAAGGCTGCTCTAGCCGGTCGTGGGGACCGGCTAGAGTGTAAGATGCATTTTTCTTCGCAAATCTACAAGTCATGTAAACGCAAAGATCGGTAAATATAATTTAAACTGTTGTACCTTACATTACATTTCTCAATATTCTTAAATTTATTGCAGGAGTATTATAATCACAAGCAAAGACATGAAATAAATAAAACGTAAATTTATTTGTATATTTAATTTATTGAATACGGCAGAAATGCTTCGTAGTAATGGAAAACAAATAACAAACAGACGGATCTAGGAACATGTACCAGTTGGCGTGCATTACTTAGCTCTCGAAAAAAAAAGAACATAATAAACACATATTCACGTACACAAGGAAAGGCTGTTGTAATTTATCTCATTGCCTTAACCTCAATAAAAAAAAAGTACTCGGCCATTTTGAAAATTAATGGAATATTCGAAAAAATACAAGTATTCGAATTTGGTGGTCGTGTTCTAAATTTGTGTTTTAAATTACGTACTACTGACACGACAGCAAAAAAGTGCTATATTTTTTCGTAAAAAATCTTATTAAGAATATCGAGTGTTAAGTAATGATACCAACTTTAGATTTGGCTCTCTCCTAAAGCCGATTATAATTCATTTATTTTAAAAATATATTCTTACCAAAAGTGGACGCCAACAATATCGTATTAAATCTATTTTAATGTCATATAAATATATCTCCGAAATCAGGTAGATTTGTAATTAAGTCAGCGCATATATGCAGTCGACATCCACTTGGTAAAATTAAAAAATATAAAATAATTTGACTAGAAACAACACAGTTTATATAAAATTAGAAAAAATACCATTATATTTACAGTCGCACGATTAAAATTAAAATTAAATAAAAATTACGACTAGATTTCAATTCTTAAAATTAAACTTTCTTGGAATGTCTTTGTAAAACTAAATTTAAATCTCTTTAATACTTAAAGCCTGGGTAAATTTGGATATTATTAAATATATGTATTTGTATTAATCAAAAATACATTATATACAGGTTAATCAAATACACTATATACTAGAAATCAAACATTGGCGGCTATATAACGTGACGTATTATAGCAGTATTATTTCAAAACTGCTAAACATTAAAAATCGAAATAATTCAGCCACGGTTAGATACGGAATAGATATAAGCGGTTGACGATGAAATAAACATTATTTATATCTGGTTTTAAATATTGTTGTCCTTTGTCTCAGTTTACTTTTGAATAATTCTTTGAAAAAAATAAACGATGACGAAAAAAATAAATAATCTTTTGTATTTGTTCACTAACGGCCAACATTAATAATCGACCTACAGATCGAGATAGGCCTTCTAGGGCTTTGTTGTTAAGATATTTTCGTTACTCATTGAAAAATAATAGTGGTGGACTGATCTAAAGTATATCTCTTATCTTAAATAGGTTATTAATATTGGCCGCAAGTCACTAAATGTATTTGCTATCTTTTATCACTATCATAAAATTCCAAAATTTTAAAATATTACATTCAACTGTTGAAAGAACTTATTTGTAAATTGTACATACAGCCAAATCAAGAATCCATCACCACTTTATTCACTAATCATAGAGCTACATTTCTTTAAAAATGCATATCCTCTTATTTGGCTATGTGTACGATTTTTATTTATTGTTTTGTAATCTTGATTAATAAAAAAAATTATAACCAAAATATTTTATGTAGTCATTTAAAAGTACCACAAACTCAATCTAGTCGTTAGACCAAATGCCTTTATTAGACTAGATTTATGTAGTTAGATATAAATCATTAGAGATTGTCTAACGTTTTCGGGAAATTTGCAATGATTCAGGCACTTTTCAATGCAGTTAATGCTACTTTTTTCGTTCAAAATCACATGAAATTTAGCTTACTAATTTCAAAGGCTGAACCAATATACAATGATCAATTTATATAAATTAATTCAAATTGTTATCCAAGTTCTGACGTTTTCGTTTTTATTTTGTTTAATTTTCCTTAAAATTACGAGCTACCTGATTACGATGTATTTTTGTCATCAATTTGTTAATAATCAATAAAATGACAATTAAGAGCTATTTCAAGAACATGTGCTAGACGGGATCACTGTCTATGTTCTTGCTTGTGAAAAGCAACTTATTAACAGACTTCTGCACAATCAGTTTCTTCGTAACAAACTGCATAAGTATTTTTGGGTTTAACTACCCATGTTACAGAATTTGCAACTTAATCTTTACTGACTATATAACGTTATATTACACTAAATTTACGTCCACGATATACAAGTTACTGAAATTTAAAACTGTTAAAATTTTAATAAGCTCAAATGTTTACAATTCATTTTTGTTCATATCGAAATTCAAAAATAAATATTAAATTAATTGTAATAAAGTGCGACTGTAGATCTGTTTGCAACATTGTACCCGAGTGAGACCTATTTCTAATACATCAGTTGTAGTATCTCCAGCATCTACACTTAAAATTAATTTGTACTGTATAAGGTATCACCTATCACCGTTGTACTTCCGGATCAACTTTTGTACTGTTTTATTACATCTATAAAAATTATCTGTCTAAATCCACTCTGGGTACAATGCCAGTACAAAATGAACTTTGAACACAATTATATTTTTACTACATACATTAACGATTGATTGCGTCTATTTAAATTCTTTAACAATAAAAATTTCACGTCCATCTCTAACAAATGGTTCCTGGACGTACGCCTTAACATGAGAATTTAAATAGGACTAAGAATCGTTATCACGCATACATTTTTTATTTTGTTATTATTTAAAACTTTATTAATATAATTTGTTGTATTGCGCGCGAGAGGCTCGGCTCTAAATGGATTTTGGAGTTTGGCTGGCAGGAAGACAAATAGGAAGATGGTTAATACTTATTTCAAAGGAACTTGAATGTCAGGAACTGCTTTAGGAACTTATCGAGGAATAGCATCATTTATTTTGTTGATTATGTCTATAGTGTTACCCTGATTCACAATCACAGTTTTATCAGGTAGCCTCTGTCCATCTAGAGCCGTTTCGTTCGCGACCTCTAGTGTTTTTAAATTACAACTTACATACATATATAGGAACTTTCTTTAGAAGCTGCATGGTTTGTACAAGCTAACCTCCACAATGATCTATTAAATAATGAATTAAATAAACTTGTTTTATTAAGATTTCATATATTCAACACTCGGATAGAACATTCTTAAATGTCTTCTTTGTGATTATTTTATGATTCTATAGAATAAGTTACTATAAAATTCACTCATAACTTTAAGACCCACGTAAATCATACAAATATTTTCAAATTCTTAGTTACATGTTTGCGTATAAATTTGTGACTCTTTTATTCATGTATTAGGCCGAGTTTTGTTGTAATAATAATAGCAACCTGACATAAAGGGTATAATCTGTGCTGACATATTTAAATATTATCCGAAGAACCTTTTTCGGAGTGGACCATTTATTTATTTAAGTGTTTCAAATCTTTATTAATTTTAAGCTCTTTAGATCTAGTTAAGAAATCGTTATCCAATTAATAATAGTGATTTGGGTTTAAGATAAAAAAATAGCAGTGAGATAGAGTAAAACAAATTTTATGAATGATAAAATTATGTCGTTCAATTTTCTGCAATTACACATACCACAAGCACCCTTGTATACGCTGCGTTAACATGAAATGTGCAATTACGTATCGATGGCCATATAAATATTTTATAGTTTTGTCAGAACCACAGAGTAAAAAAATTTCGCCCTATATTTTTAACGCCCTATTTTATTATTATTCATAAATGTATTTTTTTCAACTTGCTATAAACCTAGTTAAATGCTTTCAGTACTATGTTTGCTTTTCGTTTTTATTTATATATCTAATGTATTTCAAATATTTTAATGCCTAATTAATGAAATCAACACATTTTGCATACATTTCTCAATTGCTGTTATTTGAATGACTCTTTTAGTTGAGTAATCTTAAGTAATTTCAATTTGTACTTCGTTCAACTTTTAAAAAATCCTAAGTATATGGTAATGTACAAGCCAATAGTAGTTTTTTATATTATATAGCACCTCAAACTGAGAAATCTGTTTCATCCCTCTTTTTCCTCTTACGTTCAATGAAGTATACTGAACAGAACTAACTGTTAAAAAAAATGCTCATACATAAATCACAAAGGAGATATTTAAGAGTTATCTAAAGTAACATTAAATTTAATACAATAGAACTAAATATAAAAGTTAACCCCGACAAAAGCCAGGGGGGGTTCGAGCTCAGCTCGCCCAAAACAATGACCCGTAATGTTTTAACAGAACCCGTCTGACTGAGCCACACGACATATCTATTCAAATTTAATACTAAATTACGTTTAATGTTGATCACTGCCCAATAGTACGTATATTTGTGCTTTAGTCATTCTAGACAACAAATGTCCTCACTGGTACCACCGCTGCTGATGCTACTAACTGTAACTAGATTTTCAGTAGTAAAATTAAAATGACGAACGAACAGATTAGTAATGTTTTTTTTTTCATTTGTTGCATGTATAAATTAGACAAAGACAACAAATTACGCATTTGAAAAAGTGATTTATTTAACTTGAAGAATATTTTTAAAAAGTGCATCACTAGTATTTTGAATTAGAAATTTTGCATTAAACTGAGACAAAATATAAACACGTGACAGGTAAATAGTTTAATAATTTATTTTAAAATTGATTATCACGGCTTTTAAAATAAAAACTCAAACGTTACGATGTTGTAGAAACTATTTTAGTAACCATATTCAGACAATTAATCTGGTTTGTTTTGAAATATCTGATTAGTATCATAATACAATTCGATGGTACCAGTAAGAATAAACCTTATATTAGTAGCTAACATGAGCGCGGCCTCTGTCCGCGGCTAACGCACAATATTTGTACTTTCGTGTAGTTTAACTCCAAAATATATTTATATAACAGCTTAAAAAACCTAATGTGAGGTAGAGCGGTTGTCGCAGTACACCTAATGTGGCACCCAGTACTTGGGCCCGACCGTGGCGCTACCCTTGACGTATACCCGCGTCATGACCTGCTAGGAGTGTCAGAAATCGTTAAGACATTTCTAATTTATGTGACTTTATTTTGAAGAGGTTGACAAACATCATACATTTAAAATATATCAAACATTTTGATGTATTTTTAATGTAGTATACTTAGTGCTGCAATTATTATCATTGGTACCTACATTTTAACATTTCACACCGAAAGTCATAAGCCACTAGAAAATTTAAGAGTAGTAAAATTCTTCGTATGATAGCTCGAATTCTTGTTTTTTATTTATTTAATGGAACACTTAGTAATTATTTCCTGACCCAACAGGGGTACTTTTATGGCCCGTTTTGCGTTATATAACCTGTTTAAAATTCTTAGACATTCATTTAACAAGATTTATGAGTTTCTTAATTTATGATTAAATATGATTAAACCATTTTGCTTTCAAAATAGGTGTTACTAGTAACAATGTGTAAAAAAAACGTATTCCAACTCCACACATGAATCATAACAACACAATCATGCTTTACACCGTCCAATATTCATTAACAGTCACCATTGCAGAAATTACCATTAAATTTGTAGATTTTAGTAATTAACGATTAATCAACCGACTTAGAAAGTCAAATTTATTATCAACATCACGCCTATGAAGACCCAAGTCATTTTTAAACTCAAACCACAGTCATGACACACCAAGATGATCAAACCGCGATACCAGGTCAGGATAGTTGCCCGGCCGGCGCGCCGGCGACGCTGCCCGGGTGTCGTGTCGGGCCACCGAGGCGCTCGCTCAGTGATCAACATCGTACCGGTACTACGACGCTATTGTGAGGACGCAGTACGCACTCACCGACAAAATACGTATCGTATAAATAATAATAACTAAGCCTAGGGTGTATTTCTTCTCCCGATCGAAATCGACGTTTCAAAAACTCGTCTCGGACCGACCCAACGTCGAGGAGATAATAAATAAACCGATTCATAAGCGGCAACGTTTCATATATCACCCGTGAATATAATTCTCAATATACGAAAAGTTAGACTCTGTCGAAAAAGAGGCTGGGGCCGCCGCGCGGTGTGGCGCTCGGGCGGGCGGCCGCGGACACTCCTCGGGAACGATCACTTCTATCTGGCGGCAATCGCTCGAAGGCACACAGCGTTTAATGTAGTTGATCGGCGATGGGGCCGTTGGGCGTCGGAACGCGCTAGGCTGGCGTCAGCGTCAGCGTGACGGTGGCGCGACGAGTTGCGCGGCGACGCACGGGCAGGAACACAAGCGCCGGCAGTATACTAAGCGCCCCGCCCGCTTCCTCCAGCACGAACGGCTGCATGGTAAGCGGCGCACGAGGTGCCCGTGGTACTGCAAGCAAAGCACCGGCACCGCCATGCGCCGCGCGTACATGAGCCTCCAGCGCCGCGAACCCCTCTGCGCGAAACTGGCACCGCGAACACGTGTACTCCGCACCCTCCTCCTCACCACCAGATCCCGTCTCCGTACACTCACCCTCAGCTTCACCTTCCGGTTCGCTCGAATTTTGAGCATGCGCGCGTTCATGTGCAAACAGAAATGCAAGGACATCTGTTGTGAACGGGCAAAAGGAACACGCGTAAGGTTTATCGCGGGTTAACAAATCTAAAGGTCGAGGTGCAGGAGGCGGTGGTGGGGGCGGCCGAGCTGGTGGAGCATGCTCGGCAAGCAAGTGTGCGCGTAAAGCTCTTGGGCCGCGAAATCGACGCGCACATAATGGACACGGCTCTGCAGGGGCTGTAGTGGCCGGTGCCGGTGGAGCTGGGATCCCGTGGGTGTTGTGTTTGTGGACCCGCAAAAAGTACTTACTACATAGCTCCTTGTGACAAATATCACACGTAACGCCCCCTAGCTGAGTCCCGCTTTCCAATGATATTCCATGCATTCTCTGCATGTGTGTCCGCATGAAATACTTGTTACAGAGTTCTTTGTTACATATCTCGCAGAAACTTGAACCTGCGCCGCCACCTGATCGTCGCTCGTCTTGCGGCGGTGGTGAATCTGAGGGCGGTCGTGGCGTGTCTGATGGATCTTCGACAAGTCGTTCAGCTGCAAGTTCGTTCAATTGTGATATCATCGTCTGTAACTTGCGAAGCTCTTCACTCGCGGATCCGGGTGACGCTCCTCCACGCTCTTCCACAATTAAATTAAGAGGACTCGTTTGACCTTCACGAAAGGCCGCTTCTAATTCTTCTCGATCTTCTTGTTCTCGTTTGACAATATAATTTTCTTCGTTGTCAAATGGAGGCGGTAGGGAGAGTGCTCGTGGCGGTGTTACTTCTGGAGGTGAAACTGATTGCGGAGTTGCTGATGGTGGCGTGTTGGGTAAAGGGGATCGCTCTGGTGATCGTGATGGTGGTACACCGTGTCGTCGTTCTCTATGTGTTCGCAGAAAATATTTATTGCAATATTCTTTACAACAAATTTCGCAGAATGCTTCTGGATTAGTTACGCCTAGTCGTCTTAAGACTTCTGGTTGGAAGGCAGACTCTCTCGCACGCCTAGCTGAATCTGGAGATAGTCTTCGAGGAGTCCCACCAGATTCTTCATCTGACGCGCGACGAGGAGGTGAAGGTTGCTGTTGTGTAGGAATTCCAGGATGTTGTTGTGGTTCACCGTCATATATCCCATGCTTGTTCGCTCGGTGGGTTTTCAGAAAATATTTATTACAAAACTCCTTACAACATAGGTCGCAATAAGCTTCAGGGTTGAAGATTCTTGGTGGGTCGTGGCGTGGGAGTAGTCTAAAGGCAGCAAGGGGATCAAATGTGGGTAAAGCAAGTTCTCCGAAGGCAAGGGCACTCTTATAAATGTCAGCCATTTTAGCATGTAAGTCTAGTGGTGGGGGTTGGGCTCTTGCCGGGGCTGCTTGCTTGCGGCGCTTGCGACCTGGGCTGCCTCCACCCTCGCTCTCTCCGCTTGGCACCCCTCCTCCTGTCCCCACAACTGCACCAGGCCCGCAGTCGCGCTCGCGCTTAACCGCCGGCGCCACCGACATCGCGTCACCGCCGCATCTGAAATTGAGAAATAAAAAATTGTTAACATTTACATGACGCAAAATTCTGATTGGTATCACCGCCCTATATATTCCTGATACCGTGTCGACACTTATCTTAAGTATTTGAGAGTAAGGCCGTCCTTAACTAAACTGAAATAAGATGAAATCTTACACGTTACAGTATATATTTTTTTAACTAAAGCCATTTTCATGAATGAAGTTAAATACAGTCTTTTTACATTTTGCAATGTGTTTCTGATGCAGATCGTACAAAATTACTGTGCTGGCATTCAAATAATACGAGTAACTGTAACCTTTCTACTTTTGAACGAAGTTACTCGAGAGTAGAAAATACACAGATATTCCATTAAGAGGTTGCTAGCAATTAGAACTTCGTGTTGGTCCTGGTCCGCTAAATAAAATAGTCCATTACCCTCTCTACCAGGCAGCTCGTAAAAGGCGAGCACAATACAACTGACTAGTACATAGACCCTGGTGGTAGAGTACTCTGCAGCACCTTGTTCAGGTAGAGCTCCACCGCCTTATCTTTTAATGCCCCCATAATGACTTTGTCACGTCCGGGTCTGGAGGGTATACCTATAGTAAACTTGTATTAATAGTCAAGAGTCTCCGAAACCGGCATGTTTGTGGAAGAAGTCAGGCAGGATTGGAAGGATCGTGAGGCTGGCACTCAATACTCTCTAGCTAGCCCGTAAGTGACTTGGCGTGAAGATATATATGTATGTATGTATTAACAGTTTTAACATTCCAGCCATCAGTCAGAGGCGCAACTTTAACACTTATGATGTCTATAGGCCACGGTTGAGCCTTACCATCAGGAGAGTCGTATGCTTACTCGCTGACTTATCACGTAAAATGTAGAAATCTTATTGCATTTGTGTAGAATGAAACAAAGGATTTCAGCAAAGCAACAAACGTTAATCTGAAAATAATCATGATATTGAAAACCAAATATACTGTTTTACGAAATGTATAAATAGAAAAAGGAGACAAAACAAAAACGATAGAATTATGATTTGACACTGTATATTATATTGTTTATATTTATACGGTTGAAGGAAACCAGGGGTGCTATTTTATAATTGTCAACTACAGATTTTGGTTTAACATATAAAGTTTATGAGAAAAATATCATTGCTGTATTTTATTCTTATTAATCCGGATAAAAGTGTGTCATTTTATTATTTACTCATTTCAATTAATTAAAGGCCATCTGAGGCCAGTAATTTTGATGTTCTTTTTAGGCGTATCTGCGCGTTCGTGTGTGTGTATATCAGTAGCATCACAACTTTTGAACGGATAGACCGGATCAAATGAGGATTTTTTGTTTGAAAAATGACGTAATCCAGATATGTAGGTTTTGTCAAGGTAAAAATTTTCAATTTTAGTTTTGTTAAGAATTGAAATCATGCGAAATATGACACTACTCAAAACAATGGTTAATATATCTTAGATCATCAAGAAACGCTCCGAGAGCAATACGTTGAAATATTAGTACATTTTTTTCTTTCATGTGTTAATGAATACCTATACCTATGATTAAAACACGGACAACGCAAAAAATTAGATAACGGTCCATTGATTAATGCTTTCTTACATTTTTTTACATTTGTGTGGGTACGTTTATGTGATTTTTTTTCGTTTTAGTGTCAAAACACTGACTCAGTTTTAGTGGTATTTAGTACAAAAGTATATTAGACCTTGGAGAAAGATAAAGATTTTTACTTTAGTATGCTAATGGGTGCCGTGGAAGGGATAAGTAACTTTATATGCTGCTACGAACTGCGGGCAACAGCTAGTTTTGGTATGGTGTGAAGTAGTGATGTAACGAATGTCGTTTTAAAACATTCGCGGATGCGGATGCGAATGCGAATATTCGGATTTTGTTCTTAAATTTAGCGTCAATTGTCTATGACTTTATAACAGTTTCAAAGAGTTGCGTTCCATTTGTAATTTGCTGAATTGATACGAACGAACTCATCCGGCCGAAGTGTCATTCCGTTCTCACCAGTCTTTGCATAAGTGAATTTTGAAGTTGGAGTGTGATTAGCGATTTATAACAGCTGATAAGAGGTAATTGGAATAATTTGTTTTTGTTTATCTACACAGATTGCATTACATATATTCTCTTTGAGAAAGTAATCAGAATGTGTTTTTTTGTTTGTTGGTCTAAAAAAATTTGATAGTTAAGCTTCATTACCAAGTGAAGTAAAATGTGTAAATAAATAATACCAAGGCAATTGGTAAAGTAGAGACTAATAATGTGATTTATCACGAAGTTAATTTACTTTTTCTTGTATGTAATAACACAAAAAAATATGGATTTAGTTTTATCAACCTGCTATTATCTTCAGCTTTCTCTTCTGATTTTCATATTCGCAAAAGATTTTTGCGAATGCGAATACGAATATGCCGATAAAGGCGAATATTCGCGAATGCGACTACTAATTCGAATATTCGTTACATCACTAGTGTGAAGTTTAAAGGGTGATTGTTTTACGCATCATCTCTGAGGTAGTTCAATGTAACATTTAAATTGTTATTTTAACTAATTTAATTCTTAATTTGTCTTTGAAATAATATTTTTTAATACACTTCAACCTTCGTTTGTGACATCAAAAACGATTAGGTATTAGAAAAGCGCAAAAAATATGTTTGCAAACGCTTAACTCTAGAAAAATTACCGATTTCCAGTGTTCTTTTGGTTGTAACATAAGCTACGTAACATTAAAGAAACAAAATTATGGTACATTTCTTAAATTTCAGTGTATACTTTAGTAACGAGGCGTGAACGAAGCAACGTACAATTTTTTATTACTTTAGAAACATCGGATAGTTTACAAAAATCTTATAAGAATCAGATTCTCACCTCCCCTCCTCCCCGTATCCACCGTTATGATCGTTCATTTGTCCACTTACACTAATTCATTAACATTTTCAAACACTTATAAGCCAAACCAAATGTTTATAAAAAAAATGTCCATTTCAATTCACAAAAAATCATAATTCAAAAAAGTACGTGCGTAACTCAATTAAGTTTGACCATTTATTTCAAAAAAAGTTCGATTGGAATTCGATATCCAAATTTGAATTTGGCACGTGCTGCCGATTGCGCGTGCGCTCAAAACTGATGTTTTAAGTAAAAACGCGTGCGGTGCACTTTTTTTTTAGAGAAAATAGCAAAAATATCACCCCACCCGAGCACCCCTCGATACAATCATTTGATCAGGGGCCGGTGCATTACTTTAGGACGGGTTTACATAGCGCGACTTTATTTTACTATTATGTAAATATATCACACCATGGTGTATCAAACCATTAAAAGATATTATGAAAAGGTTAATTTTAGTTTACTATTAGTGAACAATGTATTTGTTTCACGTGGAATGAAATATTTGATGAATTGTAATAACATTTTAAATGTCGCAAATTTTTATTTTATGTGAGAGTTCGGTGAACAAGCACACGGCTCGGTAAAAGGTAATCGCGGCCTGTAGACGCCATAGATATTATAGGTTCGTCGCTGTCCTGTGGCCGGGGAAGGGAATAGGGAAAGCGGTGGATCCCTAATAGGACAAGGTCCTATTCCTATTACCATAATAACAATTGTCATTTCTAGTCCGGAGGGTAAGGTAGCCGGTGGAATTGTGCAACAGGCATAACATTCTGGCGCCAGGAGACGCGCCGACAACATCTACTGTCTCTATAGGATATGATTTTCTCTTACTATCAGGAGAGCTGAGTATCGAACACATGATCCTGATGTAATCACATTCTATTCTAATAATATTATTAATACGAAAGTTTGTAAGCATGGATGGATGTTTGTTCCTCTTTAACGTTCCTTTTTAACAAACTACTGATCAGATTAAGATGAAACTGTACAGGGAAATAGTTTATATACAGATTAACACATATATTACAATTTATAAAAAAATATAATTTGGTACGCGGGCGAAGCCGTAAGTCGAAGCTATTCAAAAATATAAAGGTATGTAATTTTAAACTTAATAAAAATAACTCAAAATTATGAAATGTTTTCGTTTTAAATCTTGCACCATGTAAACCCGCCAGATCATCAAATAATATTCGATGCTTTCCCAAAATTTGGAAACACTATCAAAAGGGCGCGGCGATTGTAAATAGTTCTATCTCCCTCCAACTTACAAGATATTGATATTTTATGTTTCAGTACTTTTATTATCTCTATCACCCTCTACCCTCTCTTTCTAATTATGATTGAGAATCGCGTAATAAATTTAAGTTCTTCGGCAATTCTTCAAAAAAATACGAGAAAAGTTTTTTACATTACGGAATACATTGTGAGCAGGCTCGTTGGCGCCATTTTTCATTATCTGCTTTATCCGGGCAACTTATATTTCGATTAAAAACAAGTATAATTACGAAATTAAACTTTAAAACTAGATGTAATCATAAATCATGGCTTACATATAGATTTCGAGCAAAATTACGCATCTCGAAAAAGTGGTTAGTTTAGCTATTCATAAATATGTATAAACTGGAAATATATATGTTGAAGTAAGTAATAAAATATAAATATACGTTCATTATAACAATCGTCTTTTTAAGTGCTTAACAAATTGTCTTTAAAGTCGCAGAAGAAGCAAATAATCGTCTTGTTTAGAATGCTAAAATTAGTCCTAATAATTGTAAAGATTGACAAATAAAAATAAATAAAGCGGCTCAGTACG
>NJDC01005045.1:0-12915 GCA_002245475.1 Calephelis virginiensis
GGGACTTAGTGTCTTCGGTTAGTCGTGGGTGCCTTGGTTGTACCTCTGCCTACCTCGTCGGGGATATGGGCGTGAAGATACTTTTTTTTATAATTAATTACAAAGTTAATTTAATTTTTATTTTTTGCAGCTAAACTAAAGCAGATAACAAAAAAATGAAAAGGAATTTTTTTGTGTAGAATTTGTTTTTCTACAATTTTTACTTGAAACTTTTTTTTCTATTTCCTACCGTTATTAAGTTATTTTAAAAAAGGCATTTTTCAAAAATTTTTTTATTTTTTTTTCATCCCTTTCCCCTTAATTTAAATCAAAATTTATTTCATAATATAATTATTTAAGTATTAATGAACACATTTTTACTCATCGCGCCAAAACTGGTCAGATCATGGTTTCATGTAACTTTTTACTGGACTATTAGCGGCAAACCTGTAGCCAAAAACGTTCTTATCTAAACCCGAGCAACGTTGTTTGTTATAAGATAATTGAAAAACATATTATTGTTATTACCCGACCCGGAATCGTCCCCGTAACCTCATGAAGTCAAGTTCAACCCCGGACCAATAGACCAGACGCAGGAGAATTACTTCCGTATTTTAAAATTTTTCATCCATAAAATATCACAGCATACAACAATTTGTTCAGAAAACGTGCAAATTCGGGAACTATAAACAAAGAATAGGGAAATATTTGGGGACATGGAAAATAAGGTACACAAAAGGTCAGGCATTGTTGCCAGCAAAATGAAATATTTTTATTCAGCAGATGTAGCTTTTGTTTTTTGCTCATCTACAATAAAATATGGTTTTAAGCTTATGTAATATTATTCTGTTATTCAGGATAAATCTATATTTTTTTAAGAACAAAAGTTTTTGTCTTCAACGAGTACTTGTACCTTTATCATAGCAGACACACATACTAAAGTACTAAAAGTAGAGTGATATGCAGCAACTTGCTCGGTTAGGTTAGGTTAGGGTAGGGTAGGGATCCACCCCCCCGAGGGTCCAAGCCTTGTCGTGGCGCGGGGATGAGTAACTGGGGTCGAGCCGGGACCCCAGTGAAACCAATACGGACCAGGAGGGCGCTCCTCAGTACCCCTCTCTGGTCAAGAGGGGACACGAGGAGCGCACACGGGGTGGTGGGCCATTTGGCCCGCGTGGGATGGCGGCAGTACGGCCCGCGGTGAAGGGGGCGGGCTTTCCATCTAGCCCGCCCGGTCGAGATGGGGTTGCGGCAGGTACGGGGGTGCCTGTCGCCACTGGAACCCCCGAAGTGGTGTGCGCTGTGTCTCCGTGCACCACTTCAGACGACATGCGGCCCCCTGTTGGGAGGGGCTGAGCGACGGGGATCGCGAGATCCAGCACCGCTGGGGCAGTGGAAGAGTGCCAAAGCATCCCCACTGCCCCGGTACCTGGCAAAGGGAGGACACCGTGGGGTTTTAGTGAGTAGGAGTCTCACATAACCCGCCACTTCCCCCGAAAGTGTCGGGTATCCGTGATGGATTTCCCCACGTAAAAAAAAAAGGGTAGGGATCCAACGTCTTACTTATTCCTGACACCATATTGACACGGTCATAATCCAGTCTAGGAGATTTGTCTATCTTTAAAGAATAACCCACAATAACCGTTTTTTGCGTTTACTTCAAATAGTAAAATGAAGGGTTACTTTAGAACATTTTTAATAATACAATATTAACCCTTAATTGAATAAATCTATTAGATACATTATGCGTGTAATTTAGATCAAAATTGCCTTTTACACTATCAGAAAAAAATTAACAACTAATGAGTTATCAAAAAGTTAAAATCTCCGGGTACAAAATTAAATATCGTTGAAGCGTAGCAAAGACATGCGCGCTTACTGCATCCATCCATACTGACATCTTGACATCCAGACATACTCACAAAAACTTTCGCATTTATAATATTAGTAGGATTTTTATTCTTGAATAACCGAAGTGAAGCGAGGGTGGGCAGCTAGTCTGTAATATCTATGACCATTATAAATCTGAGTTGTCTTTTATAATCAGGAGAACTATTTGTATTTTTATAATAAGGTGAGCTTGATGCAGACTAAAATATGTAAATATATTTGTAAAGAGTTGTTCAAAATATTTTTAAATGTAATGTATGTATGTATTGTAGGAAGCAAGACAGGTTTGTCAGGATCGTGAGGTCTGGCACTCGATACTCTCTGCCTACCCCGTAAGGGACTTGGCGTGAAGATATGTATGTATTTATGTATGTATGTATGTATGTATGTATGTATGTATGTATGTATGTATGTATGTATATATGTACAACCACCTCAAGACTCATGTTACACAACAGAATACGATTAATGCATCACGTAATAGCTAAACTAGTAATGTACTTTTTTACATATATATGTAAAAAAAGTTATTGAAAATTGATTTTTTTGTGTGTAATATAAAATTGTAATATGACTGTGTTATTCTACCGCTAAACAATAGCAAACTGTATGGAATACAAAATGAAAATCCTTAATTGGCCTATGTTCAATGTATTTGTTAGATTAGGTTTACTCTGTAATTTGTGCTGTGCATTTTTAGTTGATGTAATAAAATAAAAAATAAAAAAAAAACCAAAAATGTTATCATCCTCTGCAGGGCTACCACAATTATCAGGGCTACCGATCGTGATTGATCTTGTCCTAATGTACCTTACTTTTACCTAGACAGTAACACTCCCAAACGTTTATGAAAACTTGAAAACTATAAAGATATCCTATCTTATTAATATTATAAATGCGAAAGTTTGTAAGTATGGATGTATGGATGTTTGTTACTCTTTCACGCTCGAATGGCTGAACGGATTTGTCTGAAATTTGGAAGACAGATAGATTGTGGCCTGGATTAACACATAGACTATTTTAAATCCCGATCGCACACCGGGTTTCTGTGAAAATGCGGGCGAAGCCGCAGGTAGCAGCTAGTAACTAATAATACACTTATCATCCCCGCACTTACATTCGCCCTAGTATTTTTTTCCTATAAATTCTAATAAAAAACATAAAACACTATAAATTTCATAATAAATATTATTGAAGAACTTCTTAGATACAAATATATTTAAAACAGGTAAGACTAATATATGTACGGAAAAGATATATTTATCTCACGTCAGTCAGAATTCAAATTCAGTACAGCAAGTAAAACTTTGAAGAACGATTCGTATACTCATAAAAGAAACAAATTGAAACACGCTGTATATAGAAGTGCTCTTGAAAACTTATGAAGATAAACTGCGCGGTTACTAAAGTCAAATTGTTTATTTCAGAACTTTGAACAAGTTTCTTCGATAGTTACAAACAAAAGCAAAGCTCGTAAAAGCTTCACAAATTTCAAACTTTGCTTAAGCTCTCATCACTAATGTTTATGTGTGAAGTAATTTGTGCTATCTTTACTCTAAAATATTTATTGTAAAATGTTTGTTTTTTATTAATCAAACACCAAGACTATCGCCTCGGGTTCGAATCCCGGGTCGGCCAACAAAAACAAAATTGGATTTTTCCAATTTCCTATTAAAAAAAAATGTTGTTCGGGATTGACTGGTTACTGGGTGGACTTGGTGGACGAGTATTTGTGGCTCGTCGCTCGGCGTTAGGCGCCGGGCGCAAGAGAGGTCTTCGTCGCCGAGACCGGCGGCGACGGTGTAGTGTTATGTTAAAGTGATTTGAGATTGTCGTGTTCCGGTTTGGAGTTGGGAGAATAGCGTTTGCCGCGGTTATTGGGTCCGGGGGATCCGATAACACGTGGCGAGGTCTTCTATGATCGGGGGGAATTATATTATTTCAGGTGCATCCTTTCGTACTAGAACGGCGTCCTATAAATATTGATACTTATTCTCGTGCAAACTTATTCTCGTCCCTACGTTTATATCTAGTAATGGCAAGTAGTCCAAAAATATTGTAAAGTTCATTACTTATTAATATTTACTTACTTATCTTCACGCTAAATTTATAACTGGATAGGCAGAGCGTCTCGATTGCCAAATGTCATGATGCGCACAGACCTTCCTTTGTTTTCTTTACATTAATTAACGTTTTTTTACAAATACGACGGTTTGGGAGACTCTTGACCACCCTCGGATAATATTCGTTTACTTTGATCGTAGAATGTCACCCTAGATCTCTCCGGGTACCTACGTCGAATTGCATTCGCATTGTATATGTTTTTTCTATCTTTCATCTATGTCCATTAAGTTTATAGAAGAAAACTTGACTTTGCAGAAATGATTGTCACTAACACCGCTACGTCTGACTAGTTTGTACGAGTATAGTGTCGCAGCGACTAGCCCGGATTGGTACCACTGCCTTACCTATTCCTACCGCCATAATGTCAGCGTTTGCCGTTGACGTGTTCTGGTTAGAAGGATAATATCCCGGAATAAGGTTGGTAGCGCACCGTTACCACTTTTGGTGTCTTTGGGCGGCTTGAATTTCTTACCATCAGGAAATCCGTCTGCTTGTTTGCCTTCCAATATCATAAAAAAATCCATACGTATTCACAATACAATAATTAAATTTGCAAATTCCAAAAAATATCTACGCATTATCGCGCAACTGACCAAAAAACGTATACATTATTTGGCTGAAAAGCCAAAAATATATACATTTTTGTCGGAAGTAGTTAATTTAATAATTTTATTGTGATTACAATTTTTCTGTAATTATCCAATCAAATATTAATACTCACTATCTCGAGAGTTGAATAAATTAATTATTTTCTGTAGTTTAACCGAAATTCGCTTCAGCAATTCAGATTTCTGTTTCGGTTCAACAACAGTATTCTGTTTGCACGTATTCTTAATTAAATTTTCGCGGCTGGTAATAAAATCGCTGGATTCACATTTATGAATACACAGCGATATTTTTGAATAGCGGTCAATGATCTTTTCATATAGATTTTAATGTGCCTTTATAACGAAAATTGCTGTTGAACGATTTATTATTACTAATTGTTGCTTAATTTGAAGTTTTCTTAGGACAACAGAGCTAATAGGCTCGCTTCTTTTTATTTATCACAACTTAGTATAAAACTGAGTTGCTTTTAGCTACCTGTCCCTGTGTATGCTTAGATCTCTTAAAACTATGACTTTTAATACTTTTTTGATTTTTGTTACTTTTCTTAGAAACTGTACAAGACATTTTGATGCAGTTTCCCAAGTAGATAAGCTGTTTCGAGAGAAAGGTAAATATATATAGTAACATAGAAGTATGTCCACCCGTGGAAAGCTGGGACAGGTTGCTAGTCCAGTAATAAGACTATGAATAACTAAACTAAACAAATATTTGTGGCCCACATACACCATTGTGTTATGTTCCTACTCCACATCTTATACCACTCTCCTGAGCCAAAGGTATTAAACACCATCTGGATACGTGGACGTCTACAACAGTGTGAATCTAAATAAAATTATTTAATTTGCAATTTTCTGCCAAAAAATGTATACGTATTATTGCGTAACAAAACAGACAAAATAGTGCGCTAAAAATGAATTGGACTTACCGGAAGCTAAAACTCCCAAATACATCCAGCTCCACACAATACACACCACTAAACTGTTTTAGTAGCACCAACAATACACATACTACTAAAAACTCAACGTACGTTTCGCTTCGTAACCGAAGCATCATCAGGAGAATTCGACTGCACTCCACAAAGGCCGAGCAGATACAGTATCTGCAGATATCTGCAGAGATCTGCAGATACTGTATCGTACGTTGAGTTTTTAGTAGTATGTGTATTGTTGGTGCTACTAAAACAGTTTAGTGGTGTGTATTGTGTGGAGCTGGATGTATTTGGGAGTTTTAGCTTCCGGTAAGTCCAATTCATTCTTAGCGCACTATTTTGTCTGTTTTGTTACGCAATAATACGTATACATTTTTTGGCGGAAAATTGCAAATTAAATAATTTTATTTAGATTTAAGTATGGATTTCCGCAAAGTAACGCCTTCTTCTATTAATTTTTTTACAACAGTGTGGTTTAGTCGGATTTGTTAAGTTTTTACTAAAATTAAATCGCCTCTGTGGTCTAGCGGTTCAGTTGTTGGACTTGACTGCATGAGGTCCTGGGTTCGAATCCTGGGTCGGGCAACAAAAAGAAAATTGGGATTTCAATTTTTCCAAAAAAAAATGTTGCTCGGGATTGGAAATGTGCCCGGTTGGCGGTAGGCTTGCCACCTATCACATTGTGGGACTTAGTATCTTCGGCTAGTCGTGGGTGCCCTGGTTATGCCTCTGCCTAGCCCTTCAGGGATATGGGCGTGAAGATACTTTTTTATATCTTTTTTTTATTAAAAATAGCAATTGTGCCCTTGTTTCAAAACTTGTGCGATATGACATTTTACAAATAACACTTGCAGTTTTTTTACGTTACAATTAAGCCATCTGATTTCAGTGACTAAAAACCAAATTAACATTTAATTGTGAAATCCTGATTTTGATGAAAAAAGTGATACTGGTTGGTTTAAATAATAAACTGTTATGCAAAGTTTATGTTTCCGAAAAGAGCAAGTGTTGGTTGAAAGGTGCGTTTATTATGGAATTTCACCAAGTGCCGACACTGAAGAGTTTTAATTATGTACCTAGAAGATGCTTGCAGTGAGTCAGTATTAAAGTTATGCAGTCTCTGCACGCTGTAGCTTCCGTTGTAGGTAATTGATTTAAATGTTCTTGCGTGTGCGTGTTTCAAATTAGATTTCTCTAATTTATGTACGTACTTATTTAAAATCTGTGCTTCCCTCTTTTAGTTATAAATAAATAAAATAAAATGTTTAGATATTAAAACGTCGAAAACTGATTCATATTTTGAAATAAAGAAACACTTGTACTGTTTTATGTATCACTAATAATTTATTATTTTTTGAAAATTGATATTTCTTTTTTGGACGCTGTTAAATTGTATTTTTTATGTGAGAGGTCAGATGACAAGCACACTACTCTTTTGATAGTAGAAGATAGCCATATCTTATATGTACCATAGATGTAGCTGGTGCAATTCTATCCTGTGGCCAGGAAGTCAATCATATTGTGCAAGTTTAAAGGATACCCTACCCACCGGGACGGAACATGATAGAGTCATTAGAGCTGCAGGAATAGGTAGGGCGGTGTTGTTTTAACACTCGTTGACATTCGTTGTTATCAATTTACTAATGACGGTTAATGTACAGTATAATTTTAAAACAATCTGTGAAAATATACAATATAAATCATAACCCAATACTACTTTATCGTTATTCTTGAACAAATTGAAGAACCTGTGAAATACCTTATAGTGTACTAGCTGCTACCTGCGGCTTCGCCCGCGTTTTCACAGAAACCCGGTGTGCGATCGGGATAAAAAATAGCCTATACGTTAATCCAGGTCACAATCTATCTGTCTTCCAAATTTCAGACAAATCCGTTCAGCCATTCGAGCGTGAAAGAGTAACAAACATCCATACATCCATACTTACAAACTTTCGCATTTATAATATTAATAGGATCTTACAAAAGTGAAAAATGACTAAAAACCATGTTGGTCAAGTATTCGTGTAACAAAGATTGAAAAATACAGTCGATTTGTAAATTTGCTTCTTTTATAAGTCAGTTAATGAAGAAATGAGAAAGGGCATGCTTTCCTTAGTCGGTCACGGAAAGAATGACAGATAAAAGATGAACAAAGCAGGTATACCATGTGAGTGTGAATAAATGTAGGTACTCGGGGAGTCTAAGGTTGACATTTAACGATCAAATCGTTTGGGTGCTATCAGGGTGGTGTCAAGAATCTCCAAAACTGGCGTGTTTGTATGAAAAGGATGAATGTTGAGGAAGCCACACAGGTCTGCCAGGTTAGTGAAATTTGGCACTCGATTTTCTCTGCCTACTTCGTAAGGGACGTGTCGTGAAGATATGTATGAATATAGTTAATAAAGAAATGAATTTGAAAAACTGAAGAAAACAAGAAAATGTAATGGAGAAAACAAATTACAACTTACTTTACACAATACTCGTGTAACTTCGTAAACTTTTCTTAGGGTCATCGTTATTTTTTTATTACTTAATTGGTTAAGTTATAATTTGAAACTTTGAAGAAAATTTATTATGCAACTCATTTTGTAGGTAATTCACTAGTATTAATGGCATTTATACTTAGAAAGTGTATTTTGAAAACTACTTTAGATAACCTAAATTTACATAATATACACATACATACTTATCTTCATGGCAAGTCCCTTACGTGGTAGGCAGAGAGTAACGAGCGCCAAGATCCTGGCAGACCTGCCTGGTTTCCTCCACATTATATTATACATAATTTTACATCCTAGTTGTTTCATAGACGTTCAAAGACTGACTAACTACGAGACGTCGGTTCGATTGACGATGGGGTAAGGCATATTTTGAAAAAAAAGACTGTTTTTTCGGGTGTGGATGTTCATTGTTTAAACGAATACTAGCTGTAACCCGCGACGTTGCTTGCGTGGCAGTTAATATATTTGATGATTATAGCTCATTAATAAGGACTTTTATAGAAACTGTCTACCCCTATTTCACCCTCTTGGGGATGAAATTTCTAGAAACGCTTAAATACGTATCTAATAATTTTTAATAAATAGCCCAAAACTAAGTTTATATTTCTAGCTTAAAAATGAAGATCTTCCATACAAAACTTTTAAACCCTATTACACCCCTTTTAGGGGCAGAATTTCCAAAATTCCGTCCTTAATGGGCGCTTACTCAATAAAGCGACACTACTCACTAAATTTCGTCGCTTTAAACCTAACAGTTTTTGCTCCGCAATGATGAATGAATCAGTCAGTCAGAACATGTTATTTTATAAGGATAATTTATATTTTATAAGTATTTGAATGTTTCTATGTAGTAGTATCGTTTATCAAATTTTCTATACAAATTTGTGGCTTAATAGTAGACTAAAATTAAGTCTACTATTAAGACATACTATTAATGTTCATTGAAGTCACTGAGCGCCGCCTCGATACTCACAACACAAGCACATAATTAGCTTAATTTAATTTATTGAATTTAACTTCACTACTTCTCGGCTTCGACCCAGAGTCTGGTAAAAATAATAATTGTGTTTTTGAATTTTCTTATCAAATCTATATTGTCCAGGATTGGACATCTGCTCGGCTGGGGATAAGTTTTCCCCCTACCATATTGTGATCTAGTCGTGGTTGCTTTGGTTGTACATCTGCCTACATCTTCGGGGACACAAAGTATGCGGATAAAAAAATCTTCACATCATAGCAAAGTTGTAAGGATTTTAATTCATTTGAGGATTCCAGATAATATTTGTTACTAGCTGACCTGAACTTCTTTTTTAATTCTCTGAACATTTTTAGTTCGAAGGTAACTAGGAACGTTTATATGGAAGAACTATGAATTATTTTTTCCTATTTTATTTTGAGATATATTCCTATCCTATTGACTATCATTTCCTATTTTATTTTAGCCTTTATTTTGCATTTTTTTTAGTTATTTGAAATATTGATAAGTTGTAACTTGTTTAAAAAAATTGACAAATGAATCCAGCTATCTATAAAAAATATTAATTTAGTTTCGTTTTCTGTCAAATAGTAGCTTTTGCTTTAGTTTCCTTCAGTTTTTTTTTCATTTTAAAAGCATACAAATCTTGTATTTTTCGTGCAACTTCTTTACAGTTGTGATCCCTCTGATTATGCATAACCCGTTGTATGTAAAGTGAAAAAAAAAGTTGAGAGGTGTCAAGGGACACCCCGGATGGAACGAAGTTCTCTCTCCCGCCGCGAAGTTTTACGCCGGGCAATGTGACGGAGGTCAATCTAATTTAGCTGCTATCGAGGACTTGGTATAAAATTACTTACCGTCCAGTTATGGCAGATCTCTCGCGATTTACGTTTCGTCGTTCACTGTTATTAGTTGCGAGTATTTTATGACTTCACCTTCAACTCTTATGATGTCCTATTTTTTAACACTATTTAATTACAGCTATTTAATATTGTTTACAAGATTTATTTGATTGTAATTTATCAAAAACACGTCTGCACTAGTCAGAATCCTAGGGGGAATTACAATAGCTTAGTATAGCAAAAAGTGTCGTGACAAAATTTTCGTAAGAATTTTTTCCGTCTAGCCTCCTTTCACAACGCGCAATAAGGAACTTCGTTGCAATTAAAGTAAAAGTGCCTTTCATAACTTATGTCTAATAGAATGGAGTGCCACTAAGTGCATACGATAATAAGTAAAGAAACGAACAGTTTCTGATTTTATGTAAATTGGAGATTGGAATCGGATATGTTATTATAGGCACTCTTGAATACAGAACTAGCGGACTATTAATATTAAGTTCCAAAAAAATCAATAAAGACATAATTTATTGTTTATTATTAACACCTAAATAGTCATAATTTTCTAGTGTTGTGTATAATACTTGAAATGTTCTGTACAATTCTAATTCACAATTTCCATGAAATCGAGGTTCAAGTGTAGCCTTCACATTTTTTAGGTACTCTAAACACTAAACTAGCGAATTATTAACATTCAGTTAATAATAAACAAAAAATTATTTTGTTGGATTCTTTATTTTTTTTTTTTTGGACATAAGTTTTCAAGAGTATCTAAAATGATATATCCAATTCGAATTTCCAATTTGCATGATCGAGATTCAAGAGTAAACTTTTTTTTTCTTTTTTTTACGTGTGGAAAATCCCCCCGGATGCCCACCGCTCTCGGGATAGAACAGCGGGTTATGTCGGACTCGAACCGACTAAAAGCCACACAATGACTTTCATGCTGCCCGGCTAGGAGCGAGATGGGGTCGCCGTGGCATTCACCATCTCGCTCCACGGCTACGGCCCGGTCCTTTCCGGGTCTCCTCCTCCTCCGAAAGAGAAGCAACTCCGGCCATTGGAGTCGCCCCCTAGGCGTGCAAGGCTGTGCTGGCCAGAGGGAGTCCTCCGACTCCCTCCGGCAGCCCCGCATCGGTAGCATCGTATTCAAGAGGAACCTGGTCTAGCCTATATCTAGCTTTGGTTACTAATGAAGACAAAATAGATTTTTGTATACAAGTACAAACCTACATGCGGTGACGTGTTTAAATGAGGTCACTCCAATCAAAGTTGTAATTAGCGGCCAATTAAACAGCAAATCAAACATTTGACGACCCCCATCCCTTGTGGAATTATCTAGAAATTTAGATTACTCGATTATTCCGGTGGTGGAGTCAGAGTACTACGAATCGCCTGATTTCAGGTACATGGTTTATTTTTAACTTAGGCCAAAAAAGATCTTATTTTCAATACTTGATTCCTAGTAGGTATGTGTATTTGTGTACCATATTTATTTTCAAGTCATATATTTATCTTTTTTAATATTGGAGGGTAAATAAGCAGATGGATTTCCTGATGGTAAGAATTTCACGCTGCCTAAAGACACCAAAGGTGCTAATGGTGCGTTGTTTTTTTTATGATGTTTGAAGGCAAACAAGCAGACGGATGCAGCAGACAGATGGTCTATTCTTCAAAGGAGCCAGACCAACATGGGAAAAGTCTAGTGACTAGTTTAGAAATTACATACATAACTACACTTTAACTTGAAATCTGGAATTTAGAAAAACATTTGAAGGTACAGGTCATCTTTTACATACATATATACATTTAAGCCAAGTTCCCCTGTTGGATAGGTAGAGAGTATCGAATGCCATGTGAACGAAGTGCGCCGGGTTGGCTAGAAATCAATAATTTGGCTAGAAACCACAGTTACCCCTACACCTTATTAATCCACGGGTTGTCGTGTGGAGTGTAGGTATGCATTGCAAATAACTTAGAAATGCATAAAATTTTAGCATTGTAAAATTTGATGAATAAATAGACAGAAACGATCGCAGCGCACGCTGCGGCAGAAATGTGTAACAAAGGGGTTACTGAATTTTAATAATTGAACGTTCTTTTGAAATTAGGTTATTATTCTGGTTTGTTTTTATCTTTATGTTAAAAAAGTAGTATCCGTAAATTATAGTGTAGACAGTCAGTGCAAATTTTATGTTTTTCCTAAAGCAACCGGAAAAATTGATCAAAGAATGAAACGGATACCTGTTGTTAAGAGGTGAAAGTGATGTTGGACACTTAAATATTATAAGATATTTACTAATAATAGTATTATTGTTTATTGTTGATGATGGATCACCATGGTATCCAAAACCTGACGACAAATATGTAACATTTCAAAAGAGGCAAAAAAATCTACTAATTCAAAAAAAATCGGAAAGCTGTTGCACAGACAAAAATCGTTTCAAGACCAATTTTAGGTTGTTTTGGTTAGTGAAAACCCAACTGTCTGCTGAAACAACAAACCGAGAATTTTGATATATTGATATATCAATAACAATACATGACTATGAACTGCTACTTATTCTGCTATTTCGAATTTTCACTAACAAAATTAACTTTGGTCTGTTAATTTGATTGCCTCTGTGGTCTAGTGGTCCGGAGTCGGACTTGACTTCTTGATGTCCCGATTTCCATCCCCGGATCGAGCAACAAATAAAGTGAGAAAATTTGTATTTTTAATTTTCTAATGAAATTAACGTTGCTCGGGATTGGATATGTGCCCGGTAGGCGATAGGCTTGCCACCTATCACATTGTGGGGCTTAGTGTCTTCGCCTAGCCGTGGGTGCCTAAAGGGTGGGTGGTTGTGCCTCTGCCTAACCCTTTGGGGATATAGGCGTGAAGATACTAAAAATTAACTATGACGAAATGTACAGCTGCAATTAACTGGCTTCTAATATTTTCAATGAAAATTTAAACTGAATTAGCATTTTCTGAATTTATTTAATTCAGAAACTTATTTCATGTTTCAGACTCTCAAAATCAGTTCCTAAAATCACTTTCGTTTTCTCTTTAAATGTTTTTTTACA
>NJDC01005045.1:13032-25502 GCA_002245475.1 Calephelis virginiensis
CGAAGGTAATTAGGAGAAAACTGATTAAAAAGAATTTTGAAAAGCAAGCAATGAATGTGAAATTGTCTACGTTGTCTAATCGGAAAAATAAAAAATAATAAATAATAACAAAAGAATAAAAAAATAAATAGAGAGAGACAGACAAACATGACAAAAAATTAAAAAAAAATGCGCAATCCGCAAAGCTTACAATAGCTTACTATAGCAAAAAGTGTCGTGACAACTTTTCGTAAGATTTTTTTCCGTCTAGCCTCCTTTCACAACGCGCAATAAGGAACTTCGTTCCAATGAAAAGGTGTCGTTTCGTCCACTGTGGACGAAAATTTTGTAGAAGAAATGTCAGCAAGTCCATTTCATGATGCTACTAAATTGCTCGGGTATCATTCGAGGACTGAGAAGAGCATTGAATGTAGTGGAAGCGAGTTAGATATAGAGAAGTTGTGACACTTGGAACCTCAACATTGTCTCCCTACCCTACAATGTACTTGGAGATAAAATATGTGTTACACATGTCTGATTTGTTTTAGTATCTACATAATATATTTTGTGTGCATTAATATTGTTAATTAGCACCCATAAAACAACATTTAATTTTTGGATTAATCCTTCTTTTTCTAGTAAGACGGTTTTTCTTTACACTAAGCCCTCTCTGTTGTATTTGTTTGAATTTCTCTTCCCGACTTTTGCCTTAATCTAAATTGGATTTTCCTGGGTATCCCTTTATTCATTCTTTATTCTACCTTTGTCTTAAGAGTCGCAATACTCATAACTCCTTTTGTTTTGTATAGTGGTTAATACTTTTTTCTTAACTCTCGACTTTTTACGTACAGCTTGCCACAAAAAATGCACTGTCAATGATCGGAAGTATATTTGGTTATTTCACAATCAGAGTCGTCACATCCTTACGCCATAACACCATGTAATATAGCCATAATTATGGAGGGTAGAAGTAAGGACCACACAATCTGTGTTACAAATCGTGACCCTTAAATAGCCTTAAATAAAGTTGGTGTCGCTATACCAGAGAACCGCTTTTAAAGAAAACTTCAAAAGTAGTAAGGACCTTTTTACACAACTTTACTTTTTGGGGAGTTGTTTGTTTAAAATGGCTCGTAAAAAATGAATGAGTAGAAATATTTACAAATAGTTAAACAATTCAGATACCCTCTGCTACCCTAGCGCCATTCTGGGCCTTTATTTAATTCTGTTTTGTGAACACTTTTTCAGTCATGGCCAAAGGCCATGTCAATGTGGTCCTTACATTTACCCTTCATAGCCATAAGTAAGACGATATAAGAGATCAGGTCATAATTAGTGGTAGATATTAAAAAAAAAAAACTTCTCGCCCATATCCCCGAAAAGGTAGGCAGAGGCACAACCAGGGTACCCACGACTAGCCGAAGACACTAAGTCCCACAATGTGATAGGTGGCAAGCCTATCGCCAACCGGGCACATTTCCAATCCCGACCAACATTTTTTTCTTATTACAAAATTGGAAAAATCCAATTTTCTTTTTGTTGGCCGACCCGGGATTCGAACTCGGGACCTCATGCAGTCAAGTCCAACACCCGGACCGCTAGACCACAGAGGAGATAATTTGTAATTTGTTCGATTGGTAGATATTGTCTTCTAAAAGATGATAAACCAATTACAAACACAAATGTAGGTGTGTTTATACACATCATATTCGTGTATGTGTGTGCGAGCAATACAACCTGTGGTCAATCACAGTTACGTCGCGACTATCAAAGTTGAAATTAGCAACTAGTGAAACAATAAATTAAACGTCCTTTCATGTGACTAATTCACGTTAAAATGTAGCTGGTTTACTTTGACTAGAGTTCGAAAATTAACACTTGATTAAAAATTTAAGGTTTGATTAATAAAATGTGTCGTTAATCAGTCCCGAAATCGAACTTAGTGTCTGCTTATAGATTATAAGAACAATAGTAGCATAAAAGGCCTTACTGCCTAGTTTTAAGCTTTTTACGCCTTTAATGAAACCAAGCACTTATACACAAAGGACAAATAGACATTTCTATTTACGTTGTATTAAATTTAAAAAAACGGGTTGCACTCGGGGAGTGCCAGCGGAAATGAAAACTTGAATATTAACGTTGTGCATTTTTGATATTTTGGAATGGTTAGGGAATAATTTTGCACAAATTGATTTACTTGTCAGTATGAAAGTACTATCATTTATGTGGTAGAATACAATATGCATTTATTGCGCTATCGTACACAAACATGACAATACGAACATTCACGCAAGAACCCTACGCCGTCTTAGTCGCGCTAGCACCCTACGTCGTCTTATGAATTTTCACGTGTCCTGACGCGAGTTGAGAAGCTTTTACCCATTCCAAAAAAAGTGCGCAACGCCGCTAAAGAAGTTTTCACTTAAAAAATAGCCCCAAGTTTTTGGTCTCCTAGATATTTTGTCACCGCCTCTATGGCCTAGCGATCTCCCGATCCGGCGATGGACTTCATTTCTTGAGGTCCTGGGATGCGTTCAACATTTTCGAGCAAGAAAAAAATGTGTATTTTCAATTTTCAAATACAAGTGACGTTGCCTTTGATTGTGTATGTGCCCGATTGGCGATATACTTGTGAGTATCTTGGTTGTGTCTCTGCCTACCTATCAGAGGATATGGGCATGTAGATACGTTTTTCTTAGATATTCCAAAATGTTTTCTTAACTTTTTGTTTATGCTTTAAGTTTATCTGATGCTAAACCTTTCATAAGATTGATAAATTATAGCGAGCTTAGTGAGCGTTTAAAGATATTAGGAAGTTTAGTGGAAAAAACGTACACAGTTATTATTAAAAGAATAGTTGATTAAATATATTGAAAAATCAATTTAAAGAATCCTATGCTTTCTTAAGATGTAACTTTAATTAACAATTAACTTACTCTATAGAAATCTGTTAAGCAAATTATAAACTGTTGTCAAAAATACCAATACTTATATAAATACTAAAATAAACACTCAGACCCAGAAATACTGACAGATTCACCCCATACTGGATGTTACTACCTTTGCTTTTATATGACTCATATGTATTAGCCATCACTATACCTCTTTTTGCCAAAAATACATCCATAGCCTCAACAATGGCCAACAGCATTCAAAATTTACCTCGATTTTTTCCCTGAGGAAAACTCCAACTAGTTTGCATTATCCAAACTATAATATACATAAAACGGATGACCTGAGGTCGGTCCCATGTTTTGATGTTGTCGCGCCAATCAAAGTTGTAATTAGCAACTAGTGAAACAGCAAATTAAGCATCCTTTCATGTGATATACTCACATTAAGCTGTCACCCGTTAAAGTTGGACGAACATTTACCGTTTGTTTGAAAATGCATAATTTGATATTAATATTGAATACAACTCGTCCTTGATGTCAATGTTAAATCAACTCGTATTTGTTATTTAATAAAAGTCATATTTGAAATCGATATAAATAAATGAATTTAATCACATTCAATTCCACTCGTATTTCATACTCGTATTTGTTATCATTTTAAATTCATTTCGTATCATATCAACATCAAACTCAACTCCTATTTGATATTGATATTGAATTGAACTCGTATTTAATATTAATACGAAATTGAACTCGTTTTATATGTAGATATTACATTCAACTTGTAATTTGTATGCATATTAAATTCACTTCTTACTTGATATCAATAATAAAACTTAATCATTTCTAAAAGGATAGCAACGCAATTTAAATTGAAATTGAAAACATTTATTTGAAATTGAAATTTTTATTTGAAACAAGTATACAATTTCAACATGTTGCAACAATAATAACTGCATTAGTCAGAGACTGTGTCGCAATTGTGGGACCCTTTGATACTACAGTTGTTTGTGGTGGGTCGTTTGGCAAAGTGTATACATCAATGTTCGGCATCCAAATCATGGTAGGGAATCGAACCCGAAACACAATGACCGGTGGCGTAAGGCGTGCTCTTGAACACCCCGACTAACTGTACATATCAGGCAGATCATATAAAGTGAATAAATATTCAAATTAGATTTATAAGGTTTAAGAAATTATACAGATAAATAAGTAGGCCAAGTAATAAGTACATTGTAGGTATATTTTACGAAATACCACTTTACCTTTGAAGCTGTTTATTAACACTTCAAATGAAGCAACTTGTTGGGCTTGATGGGCTGATTTACAACATATGTTATAGACCTACGTAAATTCGCAATACGTATTTTAACTGAGACCGAAAAGGAGGTAATCATTTCGATGTTATTCTACTTTTACACCAATGTTCGGTCAACAACAAATGGATTTTGATGGTTATTTTTTAGAAGGTAGGGCTTGATTATTGTGGGACCTTCACATAAATTTGATCAAGATCTGACTAGTGGTGATGCTGGAGTTATATTTACTTTTTTTATGCGTGAATGACTTGGTAATAAAATAGAAGTATCTTCACGCCCATATCTCCGAAGAGGTAGGCAGAGGTACAACCAAGGCACCCACGACTAGCCGAAGATACTAAGTCCCACAATGTGATAGGTGGCAAGCCTATCGCCAACCGGGCACAATTCCAATCCCGACCAACATTTTTTTTTATTAGAAAATTGGAAAAATCCAATTTTCGTTTTGTTGGCCGACCCGGGATTCGAACCCGGGACCTCATGCAGTCAAGTCCAACACCCGGACTACTACTAAAATAGAAGTCATTTTGCAATATTACTGCTCTTAGATTATTGTAACTTTTAAAAGCCTTAACAAATTAAGGCAATACTGGACTGATTAGTAATTTTGATTAATTTTTGCAAATATTCTGGCCGTGTTGGTCCGGGCTCCTTTGCAGAATAGACCATCTGCCTTTCTGTCAGGCAGAACGTAAAAGGTGAGCATAGGCTTACCGTCACTTACACTTTAACAGTAGGTTGTAGAGTTTCGCAGCGACTCGCCCGGATTGGTACCACCGCTTTACATATTCCTGCCGACATAACGTCAGTGCTTGACGTTGACGTATCCCGTTCGGAGTATAAGGTAGCCGGTGAACTTATTTTTGCTCGAGGCCCAACATCCTGGTCTTAGGTTGCCACCTTTGGTGCCTCTAGGCGGCGTGAATTTCTTAACATCCGGAAATCTTTCCGCTTGTTTGCCTTCCAATATCTTAAAAATAAAAACTCTTTTTACAAGTTATTAGTTTATTATCAGGTTGAAACTCGAACTTTATGTTATAAATGTTAGTAGTTGTATTGAGTTTTATTTAAAAGTTAAAAGTTTCTGTACTTAAGATCAAAATACACATCCGAGTTTTAGAGGCATCGAGTGAAAAGAAGGTCGTCATATTTAATAAATCAGTTAGTATAACTGGCATTTTCTACAATTTTGTTTAGTTGAAGTGAACAAATTAGAAGAATAGAATATAGATAGAATATAATATAATAATAGAATAGAGGAAAAATAAAGAAATTGTGTATCGTGTCTTTCTTTGTTCCCAGCAAACCTTACTAATTGAGCTTGAGCAAGGAGGCCACTGCTTTACTCATGACCAGACAAGACTTTGAAAAAAGTATCTTCACGTCCATATCCCCGAAGATGTAGGCAGCGGCACAACCTGGGCATCCACGACTAGCCGAAGACACTAAGTCTCACAATGTGATAGCTTATTCTCAACCGGGCATATATCTAATTCTGCGTGAAGGTCCGCATCTCTCTGTGTGACACTTCTAAGGTGCCCTGATTTTATCTGTCCACCCCTTCGTTAAAGGGCGTTAAGATACTACAATATTTCTCAAACCTAAAAATGCTTCTCTTTTAGTACAATCAAACATTGATCCAACCTTATTTGGATACAAAAACAATATTATGGAAAATTCTGAAAACTGCTTAATTGATCAATTATCATGTTTATTCGAATGAAGATACAGATTTCCTTGAACTATCTCTTAATTAATAACTCAAAGCATTCGTACGAGTATTTTGGAACAAATGATTTCTTAGAAGCAATCGAGCTCGTTCACTCTCGTTTGCAAAATCATCATCTCAGAATGATATTGAATCACATCCGAATGCCACATTGACCTAGTGATAGAGGTTAACAAAATCAAAAACAATTCCCGTCTTATTTACATAGACTAAAGTACAGCAAAGTTTAAGTTGACATGTAATGACAGTGTATTAAATATTATGTCAACTTAAATCTTACAATATTTTACACACTTTATTATTATATTTTTATTTATTTGTTCTAAGTATAGCTACAGTTAATTGTTTTTGTACACGATGCCTTCCATTTTATTTTCACAGCTTAATTTTTTTTTGGGTTGACTGGAAGAAATTTCTTTAGTTAGAGATATGCTCGCCTTTTGTGCATTTTTAACTTCTCATGTATTTTAGTTTTTGTGTGCAATAAAGTGTTAAATGAATAAATAAAATAAATAAATATGTTTATTGAAATGGCAGCTAATACATAGTTTAAACACAGTAAAAAGATCAACTTCGATTTCAACGTTATGTCGTATAACTTATACTTACTGGTACTTTACCTACATTTAGAATTTTTCTTGTCTTTACTGGGACTCCATCATCTGATCCAGACTTGGCAGCAATGAGACCCCTTCGAAAGTAAGCAAAAAGAATGTTTTAAATCAGTTTACAGATGAACAAAATTAATATACACAAAAAGTATGGGAGTCGAATACATTACCTCCTCCTTTTTTAAAAGTCTGTTAAAAAAAATTCCAAAGCCTGGCTTACCTTCTTGTGGTAAGAAATTGCATAAGGTACCAACACGTTAGCAGACGTGATTCAGAGCCAAGCTTCTAACTTAAGCGCTCTACAAGCCCTAACCTAAAAAACGTTACATCTTTGGGCAAAGCCTTATGCGCTGTTTTTAGAAATCGCAGCGTCGCTACTGTGTCGTTTTCCATATAATTTTGCGACGACGCGACCAGAACAGCCGAATTCAGCACAACGCATTAGTGTGTTGCGTTGTCGCAGCCTCATCGGAGCAAAAATGCACTAACAGGGCCTCACCCGACGGCGACTATGGGGGTTACCATAAGCTCTTAAAGCAGTATTATTTCTTCATACCATACGTCACAAGGTTTTCTTTTTCCGACGATGACTAGTGTCATTAGTATTCTTAGGGACACGATACAAGAGGGCCTTCCTTACTTTTTTCTCCCATAGTACTTCTTTAGGAACCCCCAAATTTTTAAAAATAATATAGCTTTTAAACACAAGTATTGAATTTATAAACAAGCATAATATCCAATTTCATCAAAGCAGGTCTAACGGTTAAGTTGTGAAAGCGTAACATATATACTGACAGACAGACTTTCGCATTTAAACTATTAAGTATGGATGGCATTAATAATTCACATCATCCAACAAAGAAACCAGGTAGACAATACCGTCTTTACCATAAGGGCACTAGGGGTCAGTGCCCAGGGTATACACAGAGGGCCCCGAAGGATCGACCATTTCACTCACTTTTAATTTTAAAATATTTAGGTTGGGTGCATAATAGTTTTCTCGTTGCCCTAACTTGAAAGCGTTAAATTTCGCAGCTTACGAACGACTAAGTAATTTGTAAATAATTATAAGCATAGAAAGTGACATTGTTCAGAAAATTGAGTTTCAGGATTTATTAGAAGATTTTGCTTAGCTAAAATCCCAAACGAAACTATTACCGGAATCATAAAAAAAACAGCAGCATATTAATATGATTAGTGACATACCGTAACAAAATAATGTAGGTACCTAATTGATTACCAAAAAATCATAGTGAAAAAATTTTTAAAGTTTAATTTCTTTATAATCCAAAAGGGACCCAAGTTTTTGTGTGCCCAAGGGCCCCAGCATAATCTGAGAGGCTCTGCATGTAGACAATACTTACAAAGTAATTATATCACTAACATATCAAATGTTCCATTTTGGGACCATTTCCAAAAATTAATAACATTGAAAAAGGTTATCAGTTTCAATCAAAAAATAGAATTATGCTTAAGCTATGAATAATGTCGTAGGAAGTCATTAAAATAACGAAGAGCAGGAAATACGACGGCCGATAGTTTTTCATCTCATCAACTACCAAAATAGCCACCGAGACTAGTCTACATCGGCTACTTTTGAACCTGCCCCATTAATATTATTCATGCGAAAGTTTGAGATATTTTAATATTCGTTTATTGTTTCATTGCTTAACGAATAATAGGCATGATCATAATAGATATATCTAAGTCGCAGTAATCCTCAGGGAAGCTGGAGTCGAACTTTTTAATATTAAATAGTATAATTGTTGTGAATATCTGTGGTGTAATGATCTCTGATTGTATTTGCAACGGCGAAATCAGAGAGTTCGTTTCTGAAAGAAGGGTTGGTATAAACATGAGAAAGAGCATGCTTTGGTGATTCGGTCAAGGGAATTAATGGCTAATGAAAGATTAACAATACAGATATAAAACGTGAATGTAGATTATGAAACTACATTGATAGCGGAGGTTACATACCTAACAAAGACCTATTGTTATATACAAATACTGTTGACTCGCTTTAATGGAGTACCTCTCTTTCTGAGAGACTTGTGATGCCAATTAACGAAGTCTAAACGGGTCAGAATATTAGAGTGATCCAGTAATATTTGGAATTAGCGTCAGGTCATTCCTAAGAGTGAAACCTTCAGTAGTATTATAGCTTCGCGATGAGGATGAAATACTAGGAAAAACCTGGGTTGACATGTCACAACCAAATCGCTCAATAATGAATATTATCCGAAACTAGCGTGTTTGGTGATAAAAAGAGTAATGAATGTGGAGAAAGCTAGGCAGGTCTGCCAGTATCTGATACTAGGCACTCGATATTCTCTGGCTATCGCGAATAATAATAGCCATAAAGACATAATGGTATTTTCATTATAGTTAAACTCTTAATCCCATTGCTAATGCCACTTAGATAACGAGCAGTCTGTAAGTTGGAGAAATATGTAGGCTTTTTTTAGCCCGATCACGTAAATTCAATGGTAGCATTTGAGTAATCGGGTGAGCTAAATAAGTTTAATCAGCTAAAGACCAGAAGAAAGCATCTACGAGTTTGTGAACTTCTTTCTACATAAATGATGTACTCATAGCAAACCACCAACTCACAGACATGGACTTCTAACTAAGATTTTTATAAGCATCTTATTAACACAAACAACGTACGAGTATGCTCTTTATTATTACATATAATCTACTACGTTGGAATCATGACCTACCTTGCAAAAATCGTTTTTTTTTTATTATGATGAAAGGCAAACAAGCAGACGGATTTCCTGATGGTAAGAAATTCACGCCGCCTAACCAAAGGTGGTAATGGTGCGTTGCAAACCTGAGGCTGGGTTGTTAGGCCTTAAGCAAAACTAAATTTACCGGCTATCTACCCTCTGAAATGGAACACGTCAATGGCAACCATTGGACGTTATGGTGGCAGGAATAGGTAAGGCGGTGGTACCAATCCACGCGAGTCGCTGCGAAACTCTACCACCTAGTAGGATATCACGGTGTAAGTAAGCCTATGCTCGCCTTTTACGAGCTGCTTGGCAGGGAGGCAGATGGTCTATTCTGCAATGGAGCCCGGACCAACATTGGGAAATATCCAAAAATCATACAGTCGAATTGATAACATCCTCCCTGTTGCATTCGGGTAAATAAAACTTACCCAAAAAGTTAATGATGTGTTACTAATATGGTTAAAGTGGTTCTTAATCAAAGACTGCTAATAAACAGGTATTTCAATTTCGAATTAGTTAATTTCGGGTTGTACCGTATCATGGCTATCGAATAACCGGACCACTATTAAACTGATAATTGAGCAGTCGTCCGGAAAGCCGAAAGCCGTTAATCAATGTGACAATACGTTAATTATTGGTTAACATGCGCGTATTATATAAATCTTTTTTAATGACAAAAAAAGTATCTTCAGGACCATATCCCCGAAGAGGTAGGTAGAGGCACAACTAGCCAAATACACTAAGTTCCACTATGTGATAGGTGGCTTATCGCCAACTAGGCACATATCCAAGTCCGAGCAACATATTTTTTTTATTATAAGAAAATTGGAAAAACCACATTTTCTTTTTGTTGAAGTTGAGTTATTGAATCGAACTCGGAAGCTCATGAAGTCAAGTCCAACACCTGAGCCGATAGACCACAGAGGCGATATTAATGATAATATTAACGGCAAAAGACAGCGAACAAGCACAAGGCTCTTCCGATGGTAAGATACAACCGTGGCCTATAGACACCGTAGATGTTACAGGTGTGATACTGTCTTGAGGCTGGGATAGAAGGCCTAGTGCGCAAGGCTACCAGCTACTCTGCCCTCCAGACCGGAACACAGTGTAATAATGGCATCAGGAATATGTAAGGCGGTGGATTTCTACCTTCCCTACTGCAGAGCAAGTAGCTGCGTATTACTCTCTCTTTCTCTCTCTTACTCTTTATCGCCTCTGTGGTCTACCGGTCTGAGGTCCCGGATTCGATCCCCGGTTCGGGCAACAAAATAAAATTAAAAAGTGTATTTTTTCAATTTTCTAACAAAATAACGTTGCCCGGGATTGGATATATGTGACCAGTTGGAGACAGACTTGTCACCTATCACATTGTAAGACTTAGTGTCTTTGGCTTATGGTGGGTGCCCTGGTTGTGCTGTTGTCGGGGATATGGGTGTACTCTACCATCAGTCGCCTTGCCGGTAATGACCTATGTTTAAACATTTACTCGCCCCTTACGTGCTGTTTGGAAGAGAGGCAGGTGGATATTCTACTCAGTGATCCTAGACCTATACAGAAAAAAAGCTGTGTGAATGGCAGTCTGATGGTCAGTTTCTGAAACACATATAAACTTTAATTTACAGTTAATCTTTTAATAACAACTGTATAACAAAAATTGGGTTTAGACTTCTTACGTCAATAAATTTTAATTGACGATGAATCTCTTCAAGCAACTGTTAAAATTAAAATTGATTGGCGTTTCGGAAACTGGCTGCATGTGTGACGTTTCTTTATAAAGTTTTGAAACTCTAACGCGATGGTCGATTTTATAAATTACTAGTCGTTACCTGCGGCTTCGCCCGCGTTTTCGCAGGAACCTGTTGTGCGATTGGGATCAAAAGTAGCCTATATGTTAATCCAGGTCGCAATCTATCTATGTTCCAAATTTCAGACAAATCCGTTTAGCCATTCGAGCGTGAAAGAGTAACAAACATAACACATCCTTACAAACTTACGCATTCATAATATTAGTAGGACAAAAGAATCGATTTCTTTTAATCTTGTCGCTGAAGAGCTAAGCTAGGTATCATTTTTTTTTGTGTATTAATAGATTTCTGCTGAATTTGTGTATCGAATTTAAAAAAAAAAATTTATTTATTTGAAAGATCGTAGACCTATTGCTATCAAGTCGGTCAGATAATAGGATCCTCGGGAGATCGAGGAAGCTACTCAATTTGTGTACTTAGGCGTCGTTCAATTGAAATCGAAGTAGACTTTTGCAGTATTACTGCGCTTATAATGTTATTATCATTATTCGCAGCAGTGAGATCAGAGAAAGAGTTGGATTGAAAGAAAGTGTTGGTGTTAAAACGTAAAAGGACATGCTCCGCTGGTTCGGTCATGTGGAAAGAATGACAGATGAAAAACTGACAAAGCAGATATTCAATGCGAATGTGGATGGGTGTAGATACCCGGGGAGACCAAGGTTGATATTCCACGATCATATTAATCGGATATTATCCGAAGGTGGTGTCAAGAGTCTCCGAAACTTGCGTGTTTGTATGAGGCTAATGATACTCTCTGTCTACCCCGTAAGGGTCTTGGCGTTAAGATATGTATGTACGTATAATGTTATTACTGTTGAGTACGTTTTAAGTAGATCTCCTTTGTGAATCTTAACGACTCGTCTATTTAGTCTAGCGGATATTTATAGCCAGCGCCATCGTCCATCTCGTTGTCTTATCATTCACCATTAGTACCTATAGCATAAACTTTTAGAGACTACTCCGAAGATTTTTTTAGAAGTGTAGGAAGTATACAAGTAGAGGTGTTTTTGTATACCATGAATGTTACATGAAAATGGCGAGCGCTTATGCTGTGAAGATGAGGAGTTACGGTGTACGGTGTACCAATCCGGGTAGAATCTATACTTGCTATCGTCGGCACTTGGTGAAATTCCATTGTATATACACGTTTTTTGGAAATAACACTTGTACTAATTCACTGTATACTTTATTTAACACTTTCTAGCCAACCGGTTTCACTTTTTACAGCATCATCAAGTCTTTAAAACTAAAGATAAAAAGGACTTTTTTGATTTAACGTTCAATACCTATTTAGTTAGATGGTAACTTGGATGGTGAACAGAATAGGTATATAATCTCAACACTAGCATTACACAATTATGTAATATTTATGAAAAAAAAAAGTATCTTCACGCC
>NJDC01005046.1:0-16067 GCA_002245475.1 Calephelis virginiensis
AGTACCTCGGTCATAGTCTTAAAGTTGCTGTCTCTCAACGCACCTATAACATCTATCCAATCTTTCCAATCCCCATAAAAAATGACACAAATGCCTGCCACTGCTCATCTCAACTCATCAACAATCAATACAGGTCAAAATGTGAAGTCCTTCTACAAACGAGTCTACAAACTTATAGCTTCTATAAAACTGACCTTTTGGAAACTTCATATGCTGAAACGTCCTGATAGGAGGTGGTACATTATCGCCCTCCACTAAAATTCTCATTTGTTGCCTAACTAGCTCATGCCTGGAATCAGGCATATCCAGGATGCACTTGGGAGGTTTCCAAGATGTTTTTATAGGTTCAGAATATTGGATACCTGTGAAAATACATAATTATAATTAAAGTACACATATACATTTATTTTTATGTAGTGTGGCGTAGGATCGACGAAAATATACCATGCTGAGAGATTTCACAATCGCAATGGCAAGAGAGAGGCTGTTACACGATCGCAATGGCGAGAGAGAGGCTGAGGATGTTAACAGTAACAGGGCTTAATAGTTATTATTCTGGAGGTCCGAGCGTGAATGCTAACTTGGATTTAGGGCCCCCTGTATTTCTATTCTGGCAAACAAAATTCCAGGAGTGTCCTTGCTTCACCCTCGGAATCATACTTTATTCAATATTTTCCATATAACATACATAATTAGAACACTTACTCATTCTAGGTCCTATCCTAGGTCTACTACTATGCATGCAACTAGTATGCATGACTTTAATTTCTTGGATAACACTATATAGATACTAAACAATTAGGAACTTTAAAAAAAAACAAAAGACAATCTAAAATCTCAACCCTTAATACATCCACAACCATAAAATATTTTACATAGTAAATAGTTTACAGTAGCTAGGATTAAAATTAATTATCTACATTTAAAAAAATTTTGGTTATAAATAAAAAATCTTTTAATTAATATAACAAATATTTTTTTTTGTGATATGTTTTCACATTTTAACTAAAATAGCTTTTAAATAGAAACAGTTGTCACAGAAATACTGTTCAAAGAAATTTGGAATGAAGATAGTGAATGAATCCTCAATTATAGGCTTACTGAACTCAGACCTTGTCTTACATTTAGTAACTGATTTGTAAACAAAACTACATAAAACTAGCGTTATGTATAGCATTACAATGTCCTTACCCTTAGCCAATTCTGCCACACCCATTAATGCTTTACTTTGAGCGACACTCTCCAATATGTGTTCCTCTTCCTTAGCTTGTCTTTCAGCTGCAGAGAGAGCCCTGGCCTCGGCTAGACGTTTTAACTCACTGTGCTGATCTAGCAGTGACACATTGTACTTCCGGCCCCATTCTTCTTGTGACCCTGAAACATATTAAGTGTTTATTTCTTTGTCTGGTATTCTTGTCTAAAACAAATGTAAAAAGTATACAAATTTTTTGCCTTTATTCAAAACCGTACATGCTCATTCTGCTTGCTCTGTAGAGATAGTGATGTATAGTGAGTAATTATTGTATATTAATTACTTACCATCATCGTCAGGGTCATTATCACTGGAGCTTTTGTTTTCTGTGGCAGCTTCAGCAGCTACCTGTCCCAGACGCCCTAATTTTAACAACTTTTGCTTTTGTCTTTCCTTAACAGGCACGTAAGGTTCATAATTATCAATGTTCTCTTCGGACTCCGAAGATTTGGACTCGCGTCGGTATCGTTTCACTGGAGGATCCGACATGTTACAAAGGACTTAAATCCGGTGAAGATAGTTACATAATCATTATTAAATATTAATATATATCAATAATAATACTAAAATAATTTAAATTTCAACGAAATTAAATTTAACCTCAATGCACGTAAACAAAAAACAATACAGTTGTCAAAAGACAAAATCTGATTTCCTAAATGTCAGATGTCAGTTGTTATTTGTCAAAAATTATAATGTAATGACGTCACCTTTGTCTACAAAAAAATAGGTAGATATAGGTAACTGAAAATACTATGGTAAATGGTTAGGTATTTGTTCGTTAAAATACTTTAGAGTTTGGACATTCATGTTTTCTCATTTTCATGTTTTTGCTTGCCACATGCCAAAAATAGGTCAATTGTCACGGGTGTGTAGGTACATTTTAGACTTGAATGCAAAAAGTAGTACCTACACATTATTGTAAAATAGGTAGGTACAAATTACAATCAAAAGAGTACCAGCTGTCATACCTAAAATTATGTCAGTATGAATTGTCAAATTATTTATAAATGACAAATCAAAATATTGAGTGACACGTAACTTCAAATAATTAAATTTACGTTTTGCGACCTCCAAATGTGAAAATTCGCTAAAATTTCTACATGTACCGATAAACTGCATCGCGATAAAATGTCCGATAAAAGTTTTGGTGATTACACTAATAGGAATATTGTGAAAAATCCATTACTATCAACCGCTGTGACTGGCCTCTGTATCGAAGATTTGACGCACAATGCTGTACTATTACCAGCAGTTCCTGCCCAGGAACTGATCTCAAGACAAGGTAAGTACTATTTCTATACCCAAAACTCATATCAAAAGGTTATGAGATGACCTTGCATAGAAAGTAAGATGCTAGCGTTGTGTTTTCTTTTTGTGCTATTCTTGACAGTTTCCGTACGTTTTCTGCGGTAATTCGTATCTATTCAATGTCGTTGGGATATTTGACGAGTTATAAATAAAACCGTAATAACTTCATGTAAAATTTAATAAAAAATTATCGTGAAATAATAATGTCATCGTTTCTTTATAAAACGTGCAAAAAGGCCCCCTTTGAAAGTGGATTTATACCAGATATTAGTGTTAAATCATGCGCCGGTTATGTAAAGTTCGCCAAATACGTGAAAAAACATGTAAGTGTACAAAAATAAAAAAAATTACAACAGGTGTTCTTATAAAATGGGTTTTAATCAATTTATTACTTATTTGTGACAAATGCAAGATCAATGCTCTTAGCTTTTACTTGTTAATACGTTGTCTGTAGTACTCTTTGTTGCAGAACAAGTAAGTTACTTCAGAATTTAGATGGTAGTAAATGAAAATGTGGAAAAGAATTGTTTAGGTGCTATCTGTGTGACTATTGTCTTTCTTTTCGCATGTATGTATTGGATACTCACATAGAACATAATTTATTCTCAGGATGAGGTGTGATAACTACACCAAAATCACTTTATACAATTTGTTAAATATTTTTTTACAATATGGTGGTTATTTACTATTGTCACATTAAATGCTTGAACTATTATAATGTCTAGTGTGACACCCACAAAGAGGCTAAGTAGAAATCGTCAACTATATTTAGTTATTAGATATCAGACAGAAACAAATGATGAAATTTTTTGAGTGTTCACATAAACTGCCTATTGACATTTAAAACACTTAAATCTCACATACATTATTTTTGCTAGAGTGACACATTAAGCCTTCTGTGCAACTTTTCTGTTCAATAAGAGAGTATTTTTGAAGATTGAAGTAGGCTTGCTTAGTTCACATACTAAGAACTAATAAGAATTAATTCAGTTAAAAGTACTAGATCAAACTATTCCATAACCGTATGCTTAATCATTCATTTAGTACATTTCGTTCGCAATGTTTTATCAAGTACGGAATCATAAACAAAGAACAGAATGAAATATGAATACGAAGAATGAATTGTTTGTTGCGTGCAATTGGACACGGTGTTTAAGATGTGATCGAACGAGAATAACAAATTATGTTACTTTGACTTTTACCATCATTGAAATAGAGATAATAGTTAATTAGTTTGATGAGTATTAAAAATAATTTGATAAATATCACTACATAGTATAAAACAAAGTCGCTTCCGCTGACCCTATGTCCCTTTGTATGCTTAAATATTTAAAACTACAAAACGGATTTTGATCCGGTTTTATTTAATGGATAAAAAGATTGAAGAGGAAAGTTTATATCTAATCTAAGTGCAGGCCGCTAGTTGTAAATAAGTTGATAAATATTTGAAACACATTTGACATTTAATGTAAATTTTTTTTATAAACATTTACAATATAACATATATAAACAACAAAACTGGAAAAATACCAATCGTTGTAAACATTTTGATTTTTAAATAAGCTGTTTAAATTCGGACTTGTGCTATTTAAATAATCACCTCTGTGGTCTAGTAGTCCAGTGCTGGATGTGACTTTATGAGTTTGCGGGCTTGATTTTCAGTTAAGGCAACAGAAAATGTGTTCAAACATTCTAATAAAAACAACTTTGCCTTGGATTGAAGTACTGCCTGTCGGTCATAGTTTGCCACCTATTATTGATTGTCCAGTCGTGGGTTGTAGCTCTGCCTAATTCTTTGAGGAAACAAGCATGAAGATACTTTATTTTTTATTATTTAGATAAATAAATTATAGACGTAGAGGTAAATGAGCAAGTGGATCACATGCTGGAAAAAGATCACCTTAACCCATCCACAACATCAGGGGACGCTTCGTAGACCTTTAAGGAATGGGTACACTCTTTTCTTCAAGGTTTTTTAGTTCTATTTGTTTGGAAATAACATCCTTAGTATCTAGTGCCACAATAATACTATGCTGAGTAAGAAATGTCTTCGGAATCACAAGGTAGTAGACCAAAGGCATGTTTGTGGATACCCTTAACTCATACATAATGTTCAAAAGTGAAATTCGTCAGCAGGAATCAAACTAATCAACTCATCAGAGCATTCCCCATAGTAAATGCGGTAAAAAACAATGAAAGACCTAACGTCTCTACATAACGTCAAAGTATTTGCCTGCTCATTGACAATTTGAGACACTCTACGTTGTATGCTGTCAAAAAGAAGAAGCTGATACAGGCCCAGAGATAAGAATTACTATTCTTAACACTGGGCTCTTGAATCTCGATTTCATGAGAAATGGAAATTGTAATTTGGTATGTTTTCTTGAACACAGTACATAGACCAATTTATTTTTGGAACTAAATGTTAATAATCCAATACATTATTAACACTTAGTTCCAAAAAATTCGATGAGTCCAATAAAATTATTTATTTTTCGTCATTAACTGAATGTTAACAATTCCTAGCGAATTGTGTTCAAGAGTACCTGAAATGACATATCCGATTACAAATTTCCTATTTGCATGAAATCAAGATTCAAGAGTAACTACGACTACAGTTAACATTACCACATTTCGGAAGTTGCAAGTTAATCTGTTAACACAGAATAAAGATTGGATATTTTACTTATGTTGTTGCTCTAATGATCTACTTATAAAAAAGACAGGCCAAGTACGAATTGATTGATAGGTTTTGATTCCCTTGTGATTAGTTGCATGTGGCGTAAATTATTATTAAAGGTATTATTGAACTGAGTTTTTGATATGAATTTCAATTTCATACCTCTACTCGTTCTTGAGAAAAGACATTAATTCCCCCTAACTTTAACATTATTAAAAATATTTTTACTATATGATGTAACTAAAACTTTACGATTTTCTTTATATGAGGTTTTGATTCCCTTGTAAGTTTCGAAATTTAATGTCCTAAACAGCTGTATCATTTGACTGTGTTGGCGCAGAAGAATGAGTTTTCACTACTTCAAAGGACAGTAGTAGTAAAGGGTTTTGACAGACAGACGGACAACAAAGTGATCCTTTAAGGGTTCCATTTATTCCTTTCGAGGTACGGAACCATAAAAAATATTTTTGTTCAAAGATAAAAAATGAAAAATAATACTAAATACTAATCGACCACGACGAAAACCATATAGTCAACCATTTACCAGCTGGTGCTCCTCTATGTACCTTATGGGCTACAGTTTATTATGTATTCCATAACTTAGGAAAACAAGGAAGTTATGACTCTTGAGCCGTTTGGGACATATCAAAGGAAATTCTATTTTTTTTTATGATATTGGAAGGCAAACAAGCAGACGGATTTCCTGATGTTAAGAAATTCACGCCGCCTAGAGACACCAAAGATGGTAATGGTGCGTTGCCAACCTGAGGCCGGGATGTTAGGCCTCCAGCAAAAGTAAGTTAACCGGCTACTTTACCCTCCGAACCGGAACACGTCATGACGTTATGGCGGCAGGAATAGGTAAGGCGGTGGTACCAATCTGGGCGAGTCGCTGCTAAACTCTACATTCTACAACCTAGTCAGATGTCACGGTGTTAGTGACGGTGAGCCTATGCTCGCCTTTTACGAGCTGCCTGGAGAGGAAGGCAGATGGTCTATTCTACAAAGGAGCCCAGACCAACAGGTTGAGAATTTGAAAGAAACATTAATAAAATATCAGTTAGTAAAAAGTAGTTACATTCTTATAAATTAAATAATGTAAACCAAATTTATTTTGATATCAAAGGCTCCATACATTCTAACAATGTCATTTGACGAATAAAGTTTTTCTTGTACGGAAAGTTTTCTCATTCATTCAATAACTTTTCTATTTTCCATTTAGTAGTAAATACACATCCTTCATTGGAATTTATTCTGAAGGGTGCGTATTTATTTTTTCGATACAACCAGCTGTAACAAATCTGTTTGTTCAATATCTTGATTGTGCTTATGCAGTTCTATAATCTCATCAATTGTTTCTTGATTGTGTAAATCCAGCATTTCTTAGGTAGTATCAACATCCACCTCTAATTGTAAGTGTTGAGAAACAAGTTCCATTTTGAATTTGTAGTTAACCGAACCGTGATTAAATCTCTGAATTTCCATAAAATGCTACCCCTGAGTGGTGCAGTGTATTTAATTAAAGCAGTAATGTAATGCCTAGTTTAAAGTCTGCATAGGTCGAGACTGTTATAGACATATTTAAAAAAAACATCCTAACAATAGTTAATGTATTTGCAGGGCCATAGTATTGACACTTTTTAAATATGATTTAGGATCCGTCAAGAAAAGAGCGACCCATAAAGGTTGGCAACGCTTCTGTGATATTCCTGGTGTTGCGGATGTCCGTGGGTGGAGGTAATCACTTTCCATTAGGTGACCCACTTGCTTGTTTGCCTCCTCTTGTATGTTCATCTCCACAAAGCTGCTCAGCGTATGGTACTGACAAAAAACAAGCATTGCTCTTACTGCTGCTTGCTGTCAGAAATATATTTTCTTGAGATCACTGAGAAGTATATATACTTCTCTTAGATATATACTTTGTAATATTGCATTGTATTTTACTTTTTAACTTTTCTTAAAATAATTTGACTGGATATGTCCAACTTTTTATATTTTAAGTTCAATTTCTTTCATATAATTTTTGAAATCCAATTAAAAATTAATCCAGTAGTTTTCCTGTAAGAATTCTTATCTTTTTTGGTAATGAAGAATCTTGGATAGACAATTTCCATATAACATGTATAAGATTTGTAAGTTCGTGTAAAACCTATTTCTGTAGATCGGACATATAAATTCTCCTTTTTTACTACAACTACACACAACTACTAAGTTGTACAGTATTATGTAAAAAGTGTTATATCATAATATCGGCTTGAGATCAAATTGGAGATCAATTACGATTATCTAAATCTTTTGTTATCACTAACATAACATACATACATAAAAACTTTGAATCAGTATGTATGGAAATCCTATTAAACATTTTAATGCAAATTAGTATACAGTTTACTTATTCTGATGTTAAGTATGTTTTACTACAACCACCTTGTTAGTATAGTGACGTGACCAAACACATAAAAAATGTATATAATAATAAAGCCGCAAATTTCAAGTATTATAGTCCCAAGGGGGATAGGTGGAGACCGATCTCTCCCTGGTGTTTCTAATTGGGAATCTATGAATTCTAACCCGAAACCACTAGGTGGCCCCACGTGCTAATTGGCGATTTGCGCGTAAATTGAAATATGGCAATAACAATAAACTTATGGCGCTCCCTTTCACGCTCGTTGTGGATTTCTGCAAAATTAAGGGTATTCCAACTTAAACGTTTCAAGGTTAAGAGCGTCCTCTTCTACCTAGACGGCGAAACCAGCCTTGCCCTTTTAGACTGAGACGGAAATATCCTCTCAGGCTGACACATCATACCTCTCCTACCTGGAGTATAAATTGAAACATTCATTTGTACCGCGGGCGTACGTGTGCGCTTTCGTCAGAGTAGATATTTGTTTCCGACGCCTCTGCAATCTTGAAGGCATAGACCTGTCCATTCTTTGGCTGCACGTTGACTGTTTAGACCACTCACGTGTCTACGCGTGCCTGTACAGGTAACATAGCGGCAATACTGAAATAGACCGGCTCGTTGACCACTTGCAATTAGCTTCCGATTCTGTGTCTGAGCGGATCCTATCCGCGGAGATCGTGATTCTTGGCGATTTTATCGCCCACCATGCTGATTGGCTTGGTTCACGTTCTACCGATCATGCGGGAAGATCTGTTCACGACTTTGCCTTGTCCTATAATCCACGCAACTGGTTACTTCGCCCACGCGAGTTTCGGATAAGCAGAGGGCCTTCTGCTGACCTCTCATCCAGAGAACTACAAATTTTCTGTCGATACCCACTTGAATCTCCCGAACACCGCTAAATCCGAAGTGCAATGTCCATTACACCTTGTGTATGGCTACGACCATCGGACTGATGTCGAGTGTGGCATTAGTGGTCAGCAGTTTGGGTCGGAATGTGGTCTTTTTTGCATCTTACTCATGCAGGCAGATTTGATTATCGTTGCTCATGCTGTCGGTTATGTGGTGCTGCATGGTATGGAACTTTTTTTTCCTTTCTCTTCAGTGCCTATTGGTGGCAAATCCTAGCCTTGGTTCAGTCGTCCCTGTAAGACAGCACTTAGATATAAGCGGAAATGCTACCAGGCTAGGGCCGCGGTAGCGAAGGCTTGTCATGAAAACATCAGCTTGCTATGCTACTTTAGGTACTCTTGATCACAATACTAGTAAACTGCTAACATTTAGTTAATAATAAATAATAAATGTTTTGATCGGATTCGTTGATTTTTGTTGGAACTAAATATAAATAATCCGCTAGTACTATTTTCAAGAGTAATTAAAATGACATATCCAATTTCCGATTTGCAAGTAATCAAGTGGTGTTAGAAATCAACAGTGCCAAAGGTAGAGATGTTCATGTTTATTTCATGTTGCTAGGTGTTTTTAGGTAATCAGGTATTTTAAAAAAGAAATCGTAGAAAAGTAGCAGAATTTATTAAAACGATAAAAAACTATCACAAAAAAAAAAATTCTCAAATATTCAAAGATTAGTCACATATGGCTTAGTTCTTAAATACTAACAAAATAACAATTGTACTACCCGTATTAGTTAAACATAAAGAAATAAAAAAAATCTGAAATGTAGAATAGTAGTACTAATATGATGATTATTTTCAATAATCATGTACTTTTTTATACATATAAGGCAAACGAGCAAGTGATCACCGCCGCCCACGGACACCCGTAACACGAGAAGTATTACAGATGTGTTGCAGTCCTCAAATGAGTGTGCTCCTTTCTTAAAGGTTCCTAAGTCGTATCTGTTTGAAAATACCCCCGTTGTTAATTGGTTCCACAAAGGTGTTGTGCGAGGTAAGATATGCCTTAGGAACCGCATGGTTGTAGGTCGCCACGCATTGAGGTGGTGAGCATAATACCTTAAACTCTGAAGCGATGTGCGATCGTGAAATTTATCTGCAGAAATTAAACCAAACAACTCCTCAAAGCATTTCCTATGATACATGGCGCAGAAAACACTGAGCTACCCGACATCGTTATACAACGCCGAAGGATCAAGGCGATTTGTACTTTGCCTAACATTGACGGGTTTTTAATGAAACGGTGTATTGTGATATGATTATTTCGCAATTATGTTTTATGATAATATATTATTTCCCAAATAATCGTATTCTATTAAGCATATGTTATTCTAATCTAATTATCAATACATAGAACTACAAAGCTCTTTTGCCACATATACATTAGTAAGAGGTGTTGCCAGATTTGTCAAAATTTGTAAACTGAGAAATGATGTGAAATTGTAATTATTTCAATACTATTAAGTTCCATGCCTTAAATAAATTTTAGACAAGTGAAAAAAGTTCTTATAGTTGTAAAAATGTATTTAAATATTATTAAAAATATATTAAGTGTCACTAAAGTCCTAAATTTACCTTACCTTTAAGTACCTAAATTTATTCCTAAAATATCAATACTAGACATAAATAAAGAAGCCTATATTATGTTACTGGTACATAGTGTTTTACAATCAAGTGTTGAAATAATCAATGTTTGATTGAGACCTTATTATATCAATTTCCATAGGAAAGAAAACGCCAATTAAGTGTTTTTCTAGTTTTAGGACATACAATATTTGTTTATAGGAAAATTGTATAGTATGTTTAAATTTATAAGCTATTTGAAAGTACTAACTTTTTCTGCAAGTACTAAAAACCCATTTTTCTATTGATTTTGGACATTAATACCAAATGCATCTAGTAATAGGCAATTAAAATCTGAGAGAAAATAAATTATTTAAAAAACAAAAAAATTACACTTAAATTCCAATTTAATATAAAAAACTTTTATTCTATATTTTAACACTTATGCTAGTGTCGCCCTCTAGGTTTAACTGACGTGTCGCGATGATCTTGTTGTGTTGTATGAGGGTAGTTCTCTCGATTCTTTTCTTCGTTTCACACACCAGTAGATGCATCCCACCAGTGCTATTATTAGGAGGATGAATAAGAAAACTGCTAGGACTATTACCGCAATGCCAGCGCCTGTGATGTAGTCTGAAAAAAAATGTAGGTTCAAAGGGATATATTGCTTACAACATTTGATGAAATGAAAAGATGTTGTCGTTTGGCTTGACTAAGAAGAAAACCGACATAGACTTCAATTAATAAATCACCTAGGTACATAAAAATTAAGTATTTTCCTCTATTTACTTATAACAATTAGATTGAGACTTGGTGGCAATAGGGTTACCTCGGAAGTACGGAAAAAAATAATTGAAATCGGTTCAAAAATTAATTGACATACATAAAAAAATATAGAGTCGAACATATACCCTCCTCCTTTTTCCAAGTCAAATATAACTAAAGAAAATTTTGTATGCAATTAAAATTACATAATGTAATCTGTACAGCATACTTTCTGATTTTTTGATACGCAACTGCTAGACTAATATGTACATTTGGCGTTCAACATGATATGCGAAATCATTTGCTTGCGTATTATCCATTCAAAGTTATTTTTGATTACCAACTCCATTTTCTTACTAACAAAGACAGAGAGATGTTAAAGAAGAGAGAATATAGCGGCCAAAGTGAGAAAAACTAAAGTAGGGTAAAGCGAAAAAGTGAGAGAAAAGTGTGAAGGAATAGCAGGTGATGGGGAGAAATGGTGAGATGAACAAAGAGAAGTTAAAAGAGTTGAGAAAGAGATGAGTAGAAATATAACATAACAGTTTGCGCTAAATTTTCATACGATAAAACTTACTAGAGATGTCTATCGTGTAGGTATTAACGTTTCCAAAAGCGTCCACTGCGTTAATAAGTACCCTCGGTGCGCAGCACGAAGCGCGGTACGTCGCGGCCAGTTGTTCCCTCGTGCCAGATATGAAGTTACTGTCGTATATCAGTCCTAGTGGCGAAGAGGATAGTCTGAGAAGACCTGAAAATAGCACATTAAATATGCAATTAAATCGTTGAATTTTAAATGTTAGAAATGCCATATCCAAAAATTTAGTTTTGAGATTTTATTTTGTGCAAAGAGATAACCCTATACGTATAGGAAATACAAATGAATTCAAACTTGACCATATCTATGTATAAACAGCATATAATGTGATTGTTCCTGATTCATTTGGCGCCATTTCCATTTTGACATATTATGACAACGTTGGACGCCATTTTATAATGAACTAACTATCGTTGTCTATAAGTGGATGTAGCAAGAGTTTTCTAAGATTATCCTGAAAAAACTGGATATAGTAAAATAGTTGTAAGTTACCGTCAGAGAAACATGAATATCAATTATTTGTAGGTGATGTAACTGCATGCAAATGTCCATGTCGTAGTCGCTAGGTAATAAAATAATTACGCGCAGTTAAACTGCAAAAACGGCTCAAACTATTTCATAAAAAAATATTTTAAACGATAATGATATGATAATTGTTTTTTCGAAAGATAGCATATAGCGATACTTCCACACAAATTTAACCAAGATCATGCAAAATAATCATTTTTTTTGCATCATTTGGTATAAACCAAAAACCACTAGTCGGATGATAAAATTAGTTTGGGACCAACTCGAAATCATGATCTATCTTTAAAAAAAAACATTAAAATCGGTTTGTTATTGGCCGAGTAATCTCGTAAATCGCGCGAATTTTAAACAATTAAGTATCACAAAATAACCAACGCCATGCTAAACATATTAACAGAGCTCTTATATTATGTTTTGTGTGTATAGTGTATGTTAGTTGTAAACCGGGTTTATTAAATTTTATTTATTTATTTTCTTTGTATTAGGTGGAAGAAATAGGAAATCTTTAATTGAATATAAGTTCGGCCTTCTGACGTTTATTTTTAATGTCGTTTATCTTTATCATCCAATAAAGAATTATTGGCGATGATTTTACCGTTATAGCTTAATGCTATGTTATGGCTCACCATGATTCATAACAATGGAAGGGGTCTGCTCTATGCCTGCTTTACACATTAGGGTCGTAGTCTGTAATTGGCTGTGCCTGATGTGTGCTTGCTATTTTCGTGTTTCAAGTTTGTTATGTAGGAAGGCATAAAATTTCAATTTCGGTAAGGACCATTTACATTTCTTGTGTTATTAGATGTCATGTTCTATATTTATAAACGGCATTTGTCTTACCTCCGACAGCATCTCTTGCAGTAATGGTGGTAGACCAGGTCTGTCCCCCGCAGTTTTCTCCCAGCCGGCCCCAGCAAGTTCCTTGGAAGGTATGGGATACTTCCGGCGCCCACACGTCACGTAGGGTCTCCCCAGGGTTCATCACATAGACATACGCAGATATTGAAACTTGCTCGATTCCTGTAAGAGATTATTCATGTCCCTCATTGTTATTTGCCCCGCGGTACTTGTGCTATAATTAATACTACCCCAATGGTTTACAATGTTTCCCGACTACGATGAAAACCACACAATACTTTATATTTTTAAACTCGGTCTGAGTTTAAAGCCCCACAAAAAAAACATTAAACACTCGTTGAGCATATGTTTTACTAAACACTTTAAAATTGGATTTTCACAAACATGCTGCACCTTATCCACGTATACTACGCATGTTGTTTACTGGTGGGATGTCAAACAGGCCTTTATTTTTTTGTAGGTGGTCGGAGATTGTTCTCTCTTTCATCTAATTTTTTTGTAGGTGGTCGGAGATTGTTCTCTTTTTCATCTAATTTGCTTGCTTTTACTATTGCTCAGTTCTCACTCTAAAACCTACCATATGCTGTGAAAGTGATCAGGTCCCTGGCCCCTGGCTGCGCGTTCGTGCTTATCAGGAGATTTACTATCACATTCGCTGTCTGACCGGATGCCACGGTTTGTCTGCCAAAATAGATGAAATTCTTAAAATCATATTTCAAATACTGTTAGTATCTGTATACTAAAGAAGATGATGGTTATGATGCGAAAGTGGATGGATTTGGGAGTTGGGGAGACCTAGGTTGAGATGCCACGATCAAATCGCTCGGGTGTTATCCGAAGATGGTGTCAAGAGTCTCCGAAACTGGCGTGTTTGTATGAAAAGTCTGCCAGTAATGTGAGGTAGTACACTCGATAACCTCGGCGTACTTAAAGGATTTGGCGTGAAGATATGTATGTATGTGTGTATGTAGATGATGTTTACGAATCCATTCAATATCCATACTAATATTACTACAATGGCAAAAGTAACTATTGCGGTTATACCGCTAGACCTATTTTCATAAAATTATTTATACGCATAGTTACTGACCCGCTTAAAAATAGATTACTTTTTTTAAAAATCAACTCTTTAATAAACTATAATGAAAAAATACTACGCTGACGAAGTCGCACGCGCAGCTAACCAGCTAGTAATATTGTAAACGCGAAAGACTGTCTGTTACGCTTTCACGTTTAAACCGCTGGACCGTTTTTGATGAAATTTGATATGAATATTGTTAAAAATTAGAATTCAAAGGCTACTTTTTTAATGTTCAACCCACGAAAGCCTATTATGGGGGTGGAATTTTGAATAAAAATGTATTCCAAGCTGATAAAAGTGGCGGGTAAATAGCTAGTATATATATCATTGAAATAGTAGTACATATTACAAACATCAAGTTCCTTAGGCAGAGAGTATTGAGTGCCAAAATGTCACGATCCTGGCAGACCAGCCTGGCTTTTCATATAAACACGACGGTTTCGGAGACTCTTGACACCACCATTTGATAAAGCGATTTACTCGTGGAATGTCAACCTAGGTCTCCCCGGGTATTAACATCTTGTTAATAATAGTAATATTGGATATACTTACCCAGTTGGCTCGATCCCAGTCAAGAACCGTAGTTCTCCAACTGCACCAAAGCTGAATCTTACAGACTGGTCTCTGTTATTGGTAACTTCGAAATGGAGCTGGAATATAAACTTCCTTTCAGTATGCAAGTTGATTGGTTTTTGGGCAGACATAGACATAATTTTTAGAAGATAGGCGTTTGTTTTAAAAGTATTTATTTACCTACTGTACTCTATTGTACTGTACTCGTCTCTGTGGTCTAGCGGTTCAGTTGTTGGACTTAACTGCATGAGGTCCTGGGTTCGAATCCCGGGTCGGGCAAAAAAAAGAAAATTGAGTTGTTGAAATTTTAAATTTTTTAATGAAAAAAAATGTTGCTCGGGATTTGAAATGTGCCCGGTTGGCGATAGGTTTGCCACCTATCACATTGTGGGACTTACGGCCAATGTTAATAATGTATCTCAATCTAATGGATTTTTAAAGCAATCTAGATAGCTGCGTATCCGGCGGCCTATCCCATACCTAATTGCCATATATATCCTGTCCACAGATGTGTTACTGGCAAGCGATAACATATAAATGGGTCAAAATATCAATCTTGGACAGCAAGATTTGGATCAGGATTGATTATTAAATTTGCCCGTTAGTGTCTTATGCTAGTCGTGGGTGCCCTGGTTGTGCTTCTGCCTACCCCTTCGGGGATATGGGCGTGAAGATACTTTTTTTTGTTTTTGTTTCTAAAATCTCGGAATCGTATTATTCTTCTACAGTTCCTCATACTACTCCTCGAGGAACACGTAGGGGTGGGGAAAGTGTTTTACTTTCAATATGGTTTTAAAATGCCAATTTATTTATACTACTACTGTTTAAAACTAAATAAAAATGTGACGATTGCCTCTGTGGTCTAGCGGTCCTGGGATTGGATTTTACTTCATGAGGTCCTGGGTTCGATTCCTAGGTCGGGCAACATAATTAAAATGTGGTTTTTATAATTTTCTAATAAAAAAGTTGAGAGGTGTCAAGGGACACCCGGATGGAACGAAGTTCTCTTTCCCCCCCTCTCTCTCAATTTCTATCAATCTCTAGTAATCTCTATCTCTATAGGAGAGAGACAGACAGGGAAACATGAAATAAAAAAAAGAAAATAAAAATATAAAAAAATATAAAAAAAATGAAAATGATAACAAAAAAAATAGAAAATGAAGAATAAAAAAAAAGTCCGACCCGGGATTCGAACCCGGGACCTCATGCAGTCAAATCCAACTACTGAACCGTTAGACCACAGAGCAAAAAGTGTCGTGACAACATTTTCGTAAGAATTTTTTCCGTCTAGCCCCCGTTCACAACGCGCAATAAGGAACTTCGTTCCAAAAATGTTGCTCGTGGTATGATATGTGTCCGGTTGGCAATAGGCTTGCCACCTATCACATTGTGGGACCTATTTTATTCGGCTAGTCGTTATCGTAATGTTTATGATGTGGTTGTCAGTGTGAAGTTGAGTGTAATACTATTGGTTTACCTGCAATCGATCCCCAGGAGCACCGTAGAGCCTACTGCTTAAACCCATCTGAACAGACGT
>NJDC01005046.1:16121-51352 GCA_002245475.1 Calephelis virginiensis
ATTCAATAAAATAGCACAGATATATATGAACTACCTACGGCGTAGTTCATATACTACGCGGAGAGAAATATAGAACCGAGTTTAAGCAATCTTTTAATTCATATTAGTTGCACCCCGCCTCTACACAACGCCCCCATTTTCTTTCTGGGTCTCTTACCGCCCCCCTTGAGACCTGCAGCGCCCACAAGGGGGCGTTATCGCCCACTTTGGGAAAGACTGATCTAAAGGAACTCATGCTAAAGGCTCTACTTTCTATTCTATAAGTTGCGTGTCTATTGCTTTGTATAGGAATACGTACTCAGGTTCTTCACAACGTAACTCCACTGTCTTCTTTCCTTTAATCAAGGATGGCTGAGGTCACTGCAGGTTATTATCCTATTTTTGATGAAACGCATACATGCGTTAAGATTTGCTTGCTCGTTAATAGTTTTGTTGTAGGTTTTGTCGTTTGGAAAAAACTAGAGCTTTAAAGTTTTTTTTTTTTACTTCGAGCTTCCTTTCTCAGTAAGAAGGTTGAGAGTCGTTAACTGAGGTACTTTAAGGAATTAATCAATTTCTTACTCCTACATATTATACTGATAACATTGATGTTATTAGATGTTTTGACAGCTTAGATGGTTGTTTAGCCACTTGAATTGCGCAAAAGGCTTTGCAGCTTCTTAATATCGAAGCAAATATAGTTATACTATTTAAATTATGCGCTTCGTCTTTGCACTTTTTACACTTTATACTTATATTTTTTAAAGTGGGCGACCTAATCTAAATTTAAGCGAAATGGTTAATTATGTATTAATCATAAATCTATGTATCTTTAAAATACATTTGGATTTCCGAAGCTGGACGAATATAGCCTAAGCGCATTATTTAAATACCTTGCGTGTAATGACATTTTTTTTTTAGTAAAAGAAAATTTGAAATACCTTTGAGGTCTCTGCCCAAGATCTTAACGTAGGCTTTTGTGCTCTGCACGTTTGGGATCGGTATGTCAGCGAACAGTTCAGCCATAGGTGCTTCTGATTCTTGGGGACCGTCTATAGGCTGGTAGCTGTGAATAAAAGTGGTTTACAATGGTAGAGTATACTTATTGGGACTGAGTAAATTTGCTTTTCTATCCTTCCTTCCTATTTGCAAGTAACGTGTAGTAAAATATTGTTCTGGAACTTGGTCGCTCATCGCAGTTACGTAATTTGAAACATTTTACGGAAATATAAGTAAAGCTTCGTTATTTTTTGACAAACTGCGGACGTTTATATTAACAGATTACGATTTGTTGATTATAGGAACCGGGCGTATGTCTTTGATCGTGACAAAGAACGGATGTAAAGGCGGTAGTTAACAAGGTGTTCGAGACGTGTCTGCAAGATTAAGTGTTGTCAGGAATCTCCGAGTCGGGCGAGTTTGTATGAAAATATTGATAGAATGAAGGATCAAGGAGGCAAGGTAGGGCTGCAAGTGTCGTGACACTTAGCACTTAATCTCTGCCTACCCCGTAATGGACTTGGCGTGGAGATATATACGTGTGTATCGATCTTTTTATTTTTGTAGTGAATAAGGTTTGATGTATAATTTAAGCGAAGAAAAGCTGCTGAAACCCAACTTCAATTTCATTATCACGTCGCGATTAAATCATTTTTTTTTTCGAAAGGTATCATAATCTGTTCGTCACTGGTCAAAAAATCGTGTGACAAACATACAAAAAAATGCTGATAGAAAATAAAGCAAGTGATAGACTTTAATTAAATGGCGTACCCCTAGTAGTGCGTGGTACGTTCCACTTTTCGAAACGTTGGCTTCACTATAAAATAGGGTAAATATTAACCAAAATGCATATCAAGCCAGCAGGATTTCCATTCTTCCATACTCATGTTATAAATGTGAAAGTCTGTCGATCTGTCTGTGTCTTTCGCGGCTGTACCAATAAACCGATTTTGATGAATTTTGATACGCATAATATTTTTAAAGATCCAAGTTCAAACATAGACATTTTTTTTAAATCAACCCGCAAAGGATTATAATAGGGGATGATATATGGATATAAATAAAAAAATAGCGGTTTGTATGACAATTGTAACTATTCTGCGCTGACGAAGATGCGGACAGATATTACTTCCAAAACGCGTTTGAGACAAAGCTCTGCAATTGTCTAGGCCAAAATTACCTGAATGGGAGCTTCGCCAACTCTTTGCCATAGTCGTCAATGAGTAAGGTCTCTCTGACGCTGGCCACCGGACCTGTGACTTGGAGCTTCAATATTCCTGTAACCGGCATTATCCACATTATCTTATCTATTTTTTTTTATCTTATCTATCGTCATATACACATTTATTTCCGAAAAGCAATGAATCCGTAGTCATAATATTAATACGTGAAGCAAAAATTTTGGACCCCTTTTTACGAACATTGCAAGAACGGAGGTGTATGAAAATTTGGTACACTTATAGTTTATAATAAAGAAAAAATATTACACATACTTCAATGCATTCGACATACACAAACAAATATATTGATGATAATAACGATAAAAGATCATAGATGGCGCGCAAACTATAATGAAAAGTTTGGAAACAAAGTCGGTAGTTGGTCTTGATAAATGAAGATGAAAAAAAGTATCTTCACGCCCATATCTCCGAAGGAGAAGGCACCAACCAACCACAGCATCCACGACTAGCCGAAGACATTAAGTCCGACAATGTGATAGGTGGCAAGTCTATCGCCAACCGGGCACAAAATCAATCCTGGACAACGTTATTTTTTGAATTAGAAAATTGGAAAAACCAAATTTTTCTTTACTTGAATACGTGTGTATGTGTGTGTATGTATGTTCTATTTGTGGTGACTACCAGGAAGTTAGAAATAAGTGAGGTTATCTGTCGTGACCCGACGATGGCGTGACGACAGAGACATTGAGTCTTGATAAGTGAAGAGGCCGGATATCAATTAAATGGATACAATATTGTCAGTGCTCGCCGGTGTTGTCTTCCATTTTGATTGTGGTGGTTATAGCCGGTAAACTCATGAGTTTGTTTGAAAGCGTACGTTCACATACGCGTTCATTAACATTTAACTGTGATTTTTAGTTTTTTAATCATGAGATTTACTAATAGATAGGTACTATAGGGGGAGACAATCCCAAATAAAATCCAAAATAAATAAAATAGAAATGTTTGTGTGTAATACAAAAATATTTTTACATGCTTTTGAATGTTTATACCTTACATATACCAAAATAACATATTTTTACAATTCTAGTCTATCTGTCTGTTAGTCTGACTAATCTAAAAAAAATACTGGACCGATGTTAACGCAACGTTCCCTCCTAGGTAGCTGATGTCATAAGAAGTGGTTTAGACTACTTTATTTTTTTTTTATAAAAATGTTACATCCCACGCGAACGAAGTTGCGGTATAGTATAATCCATATAAATACTCGTATTTGCAATATCAATAAGGCGTGGATGTTAACTGGAATTCTAATTTTCATGTGTTTGTGACTTTACTTTATTGCGCGGGAGTAGCCAAAGATAATACCGTATCCAAACATTTCTTATCTCTCAAGTCACTTATCAGGATGTTGTATTATTGTTTATTTAAAATTTATATACTGGATAATAAGTGTTTAGTTTGTTATCGACTGTCGAACATTTGAAGTGTCCGTTTTACGTGAGTTCATTGCCGAATGTGGTAAAAAAACAAACCTCTTTGGTTTTATTTTTTTGCCTGTGTCAATAGTGTGGTTTGTGGTGCGCGAGTCTATTGTGAAGTGAAAAAAAGTTGTAGTCTATGGTCTGTTACAGCAATTTTTTTTTTCATAAATTTGACAATTATGAAAGATTTTAAAACTCCCGTTGTATGTTATGTAGTCCGTAAAGTCTAGGTGTTTGATTAAATTGATAGTGTATAAGAAAATTATTTTTGAAAAATAAGTTGTAAATGTATTTAAGAAAGTACACATTTTTTTTTAATTATGAGGTCCGATTTAGAAAAGCAACGATATTTTTCTTGTGCTTACCATTTATATTTTTCGCGATACCAAATTCAGACATTAACTTAATTATTTTTTGTGCGGGTTTATTAAAGAGCGTACTGGAAAGAACGATGTCGGTTAAAAATTTTAACATTCATGAGTTAAAGTTTCAAATTGCAAAACATTACTAGACGTTGTTTAAAATTGGATTTTCAGCTGACACGTCATCCACATGTAGTATGGTATTGTTTTAATGTTAATTTTAAACAGTGTTTAGCCATTCAGGCGCATTATTTTGTAAGGCGAACTATGTTTCTTGCCTTTTTTTTTCTTTTGAGGGACTGTCTTCTATACTATCTTGTTAGTAACCGCCTTTTTTACATTATAGCAATTTAGCGTTTCTAATCACTTACTACTGTCGTTTTACGGTTGACACACGAGGAGAGAACAATGTCACCATTAGGATTCAGAAGATCCTTTTTCTTGTTTGTCTTCAATATCAAAAATAAATAGGTAACATAGGCAAATTTTGAACTTATTTTATCTTTTGAAAACTTTGCATAAAAGCTTAGGAAACAAAGACATATGAATTAATTATTCTCAAATTGTTTTGTTTAGTTGAAAAAAAAAACATGTTTATGTAGTGCGACAAACATGTTTTGTTTCCATCTAAAAGCTATCATCTTGCCTCCTTATTGAAATGGTAAACACCTGTGATATTTCACAAGAACATTTTAGCATTTATTTACATAATCCAAACAAGAACTTTTACATTTAAATTTAGGACTATGAATCCTTGAAGCACAAAAAAATAACAGATAATTAATCAAAATGGCGCCTACTGAATATGATTATTGCGGTCGGCAATCGATTTCTGGTTTTTAAATCCTTTTATTAATTTTTGATATGGAAAAAAAATTCACCGAAGGTCTTTTAATATCACTTTGACAGTTATTAAATTAAGTAAGTACTTAAACATTTTGTTTAAAGTTTTATGGTGTTATTTTCTATTTATGTCCCAAACAAACTATTTCGGGTGTGGTAAGCAGTAAATTCCAAATCGAAGTAGGTTAGTAAATCCGTGATACGTGGTGAAGTTATGGCATTATGGAGTCACGTTCCAAAGGCGTTCGACATTTGAACTGCGATGTCCTTGAAAAGTCACGCCATATTGGAAAGAAGCTGTCATCGAGACTTAAGGTTTAGTTTTTTTCAATCCTTTTTTTTTGCATGACATTGCATGGATTTACCTTGTGCTTTACAATGGAGCTTTATGAATTAAAATGTTTACATACAGTTTTGAATACCATTTACATAATGATTAGGGTTGACAATTGTGAGTTATGGTAATCGGTCCAATCTGTCTAAATATAAAAGCTTCCTAAGTTTCGTCTTTATTTTTTTAAAGTCTAGAAACAATATAATAATGAGTGTTAATCAATTAAATTGATGATTACGCAATATTTTTTTATAATATCACCTATCTGAAAATACTACGGTTGGAGTCGCCAAAAATACTTCAATCTTTTAGATTTTGCAAGCAGTTTGGAAGTTGAAGTTGGAACGATATTGGATATTAACATACATGTAAATAAACACAATTATTACTTGAAGTCTGTTAAAGAGAACTTGCAAACTATAAAAGTCGAAGAACCAACCAAAGCAACCAGCCCATCCAACCGGCCCACCTAACTAGCACATCATAAGATTCCAGAGATAAGCAAGTCTAAGGAATCATGTATGAACTTTGTTTTTATGATATTATTTTAGGTATATTATTGTAGATCAAGTATTTTTAAGGAAATAGAAATGATGACAATTTAAACAAGTGACATGAAAGATCACTCTACGCCTAACAAACGTGCGTAAAAACATAGTCTAAGAGGCTACTGCAGAATTTCGTTGTAGTATATTGTTAACCATTTTTGAATTGGCTCATATTATACAAAAATGATAAAAAGAAGCGAAGCTACAAAGATAAAATATATATAGAACTAATAGTAGAGGAGTTTCACTCGGAACTTTATGCAGTTTCGCGCGGCAGTAAAAACATATCTAACGTCACGTGATCTTGTTTTAGTTATGCTCAGCCCTATCTTTCAACCAACATCTTAAGTTTTTAGTTTTAATTGACGTGGTTTAGTTTTTAAGTAAATCGGGTCTACTCCCTGAGCCTTAAATACACATTTTAAGATTCAAGTTTGTCTTCTGTCCTGTAGTGCTGTTACTTATTTTGTTTATTATTTGTTCTGTTATATTAAGTACTCGCATGTTAAAAATATCACTGGGTGTCTGCATACATGGTGTTTGGTTAATGAATGATTTGTTTTCAAATGTAGTTGATGACTCGTTGATTTGGTTTTATATTACGTTTCATACCAATTATTAGCTTTACAAATGCGCGATTTCCATAAAAACTAGGTACTTTTCTATTTCTTACCATAAAGATGATTGCGTTTAGGTTCTCACTACTTCAAGAGCGTGGCTAGCGTACACGCTTAACTAGGTACACTGACCATCCGCAGAGCTCGGGTTCGTGGGTTAAGCGTAAACCGATTAATGTTGAATAATAGGATTGCATCTCAGACTATTTTTATAGTTTTAAACTTTATGATAAAGATAATTAAAATTTTACTTCAATAACATTTACATATGTGAGTTTCGGTGAATGAACTATTTTGTCTGTACATTGATTGTATATAGACACGAGAATTCTTATGATTACGTTTAAATGTCTTGTTTCTTTGATTTTTTTAAACACGCATTACATTATTTTTAATAAATAAGTAAGTAAGTATCTTCATGCCCATGTCCCTGAATGAGTAGGCACAACCAGGGCACCTACGACTAGCGGAAGACACTAAGTCTCACAATGTGATAGGTAGCAAGCCTATTGCCAACCGAGCACCGATATCAAATCCCGGACAGTTTTGTTAGAAAATTAGAAATATACTTTATCCAATTTGTTTTTGTTGCCCGACCCAGATATCGAACCCATGTAATACACATAAATACTTATATAGATACCGGTATAAATTTAATAAACACCCAGACCTGGAAAATGCTGACATCGAAATGTTAATCACACAAATGTCTGCCCCCGTCGGGAATAGAACCCGAGCCTCGCGATTCGTCGGTGTTAGGCGTGTACGTTAGTCACTCGACCAATGAGGCGTTCAAACGTTAACGTTAATTATGTGCATGCCAAAAATCTTTACTAATTTTGGTCAACTTGTCAGCTACGTTTAGTGAACACACTGGTCTTTACAACTACCGCATTTTTAAGGAAATTCTTTGTTTTTGATAACCAAATTCTTAAAAAAATATAGGCTATTGTAGAAATTGTTATAGGCTATTAAATACATGATATGTAAATAAAAGCTCATAACGCCTTTTCGTAACGATTTCTTGTGGTCAAATTCCACTACAAACCCCTATAAGAAAGTTTGAAATGTATCTATTCATGTACGTTGATCATCTATGTGGTCTAGAGGTTCAGGTGTTGGATTTGACTTCATGAAATAATGTTACTCGGCATTGAATGTGTGCCCGGTTTGGTGATAGGCTTGCCTATCCCACTGGGGGACTTAGTATATTCCGCCAGTCGTGGCCCTGGTTGTGCGTCTGTCCATCTCTTCGGGGATATGGGCGTGAAGATACTTTTTTAATGATTCATCTATTAGCTATTACTTACCTTTCGGTTGTACGTCCACATGAAGGTGCAGGTGGGTCCTTGCAGTTATTTGAAGTCTATATTCGCAAGTGTCACACCGTATGCTCAGGTGCCACATCCCGACCATCCTTGAAGATGGCTCCGATGGTCTCACTGGTAGGACAGTGAGCCTGGGAAGTTTAAAAAACGTATTACTGTATAAACTACTTGCCTGCACGCGTTGTCGCTCGCGCGACATATAAACTTGTACATTTCAATATGTTGAAAAATCTATCCGCTAACACCTGATCGCCGTAACCTAACCGCCTAAATGGACTCTCTAGCCCCCATGCTTTTAATTTTAAAACCTGACCGAACTCGGTTAAGTACAATTTTCTTGATACGCAAACAAAAAAAAAGAAAACTCAGACAAGAAAGTTTGGCATACAGTCATTTACATAAATTTTGTCTTTAAAAGCATTCTAGTAACCAATCTTGATTATTTTTTCTAAAATATTAATTTAAAGAAACAGACGGCTCGTTTTCATTTTAAAATATGTATATTTTTTTATCTTTTCGTCTCTGCAATCCAGTTGATACTCGGATACGTTTGTCTCTTTCTAGTTTCCATTTTGTGGCGTTCTAAATCATAACGGTGTTAAGTAGGTTTCCGCTATAAAAATATAAAGTTTGAAACTAACATATCTTCATCAATAGCTTCAGGGAACACCAGGTAAACCTCTCTGGGATTCTGGTTGACAGTGGTTGATAATGGCGAGAACTGCTGTATCGAGGTCTGGTTGAACAGGTCTATTTGGGGATCTGGAAAATACAAAAACATCAATAATTCTATCTTATAAAAGGTCCAAAATAGTTCTTCTATTTTTTTAAATAAATATTTAGTATATTTGTCTACACAAAAAATGATGTGATGGAAATGACCCTTAGTTTTTTATATTATGGTACGCTATGCCATCTGACTTTTCACATAAATTAAAAAAAAAATTAAGGGATCAAAAAATACACAGACATAAAATCACACAGTAGCATCTTAGACTATACTAATGTTCAATTATTCACACATAATGTCCATACATGTGACTTCCTCAATTTATCATTAAATATAATGAAAATAATCGCCGTGTCCCATACAACTGTCACAAGATTATTCTATTGTTTGTCTGGTATTATGACCATTGACCATGATCTATGTAGAGTTCCAAAGAAGAATCAAGGTTTAGTTGTGTAAATGTGACGTACATGGTTGTAAACAAGCAGACGAACATCCTGTCCTATAGGTTAGTAACTGCTGGTATCTTCAGCTTCCACGAAAGGAAGCAAGGAAGTTTTGGAAATATAATCCACTCACCCTCATTAGCTGGATATAGCACTGCGTGTTCTACGGCACCTTCAATGTATATCCTGAGAGCTGTCACTCCATTTTCCACAGGCACGCCTAGGGACAAGGCCTCTCCACCGCCTCGTCTTACGAGAAGGGTCTGCAAACAATGTATTTGAAACTTTGCAATGCCTCTTAATCGGTCATTTAGTTGTCATTTACATACAAAATTGTTGCTACCATAAAGCAACGTTACTACTACCAAAGAGAAAATAACACACACACACACACGTGTTTTCTCTTACACACACAAGATACGACTTAGAAACCTTCAAGAAGAATTTATTTCTAAAAGTTCGCCAACTCAAATGTAAAATCCGAGGTTGCTCGTGGTTAGCGAAGGTCACTTTTTTCAGATAAATTGGTTCGTTTTGTTTTTTCTATTATTGGCCAGAAGCGTGCACGTCGCGATCCCTGCCAGTCCATTGGACTGCAATTCTGGCCCGAAAAAGTACCGCAGAGCGGGTTAGGGCGTTCCCTGGAGGCGACGCATACCGATCCGCCCTCGTCGGTACGAAAAGAGGCAGATGCGGCGATGGGGGCCGCCACCCATCACGCCAGGCCCGTACAGGGGAAACGAGGAGTGGAGTGTGAGAGGGGGAATGGAAGCGAAGCTGAATGAATTGATTGATGTAATGGATGAGAGATGCCTGGATTTACTGTGTGTAGCAACCTATGCTCCGGTCAACTCGTCGGCGACTCATGACCTGGAAAAGTTTTGGGATTCTCTAAGGGATGTTCTGGATATGATTGAAGGAAATGAAGAAGTGATTATGTGTGGTGACTTGAATGGTTGGGTAGGGACACGACGGGACGGTTACGAGGCCGTTCTTGGACCCTATGGTGATAAGAGTGTGAATGATGCTGGTAAGCATATTGTAGATTTATGTGTGGAAAGAAAACTTCTTGTGTCTAACACAATGTTTCAGCATAAGGACATATATACGTATACATGAAGAAGGAATGATCAAATGAGTATGTCCAAAGCGAGGTTTTGAGTCAAAAAGCTAAACTCGCTTTGCATAATTCTGTGCTTATTCCAACGTTATTGTATGGAAGCGAGAGTTGGGTATGTCAGAAAGTGCATGAAAGTAGGATAAATGCGGTCGAAATGAGAGCACTACGGAAAATCTGTGGTGTAACGCTCGCTGACCGCATTCGTAACAGTGAGATCCGAGAAAGAGTGGGATTGAAAGAAAGTGTTGGTGTTAAAATGCGAAAGGGCATGCTCCGCTGGTTCGGTCATGTGGAAAGAATGACAGATGAAAGATTGACAAAGCAGATATACAATGCGAATGTGGATGGATGTAGGTACCCGAGGCGACCAAGGCTGACATTTCACGATCAGATCAATCGGATATTATCCGAGAGTGGTGTCAAGAGTCTCCGAAACCGGCGTGTTTGTATGAAAAGGGTTATGAATGTGAAGGAAGCAAGACAGGTTTGTCAGGATCGTGAGGTTTGGCACTCGATACTCTCTGCCTACCCCGTAAGGGACTTGGCGTGACGATATGTATGTATGTATGTATGTATGTATGTATGTATGTATGTATGTATGTTTCTATTATTGAAAAATTAAAAAAACAGGCAGCGAACTATGGCAAAAGGGCCAAGACATAACCGCGTTGCGACACCGCGCCCCTAATACGTTGCCTGCAATGCGGCATTGCGGCGTCGTAGACGTATCTCTGCCATGGATCATCGTGAGAAACTTATTGTTTATTTGTTATTAAAAAGATTTTACTCTGTTTTAAATAAATAAATAAATAAATAGTGACTCGATGATACAATCGGTAGTGACGCTACTGCCGATTCGAGCGGCGCGGCGCCGCACTGCGGTTATGTGTTTCGACCCAGAAAGCCAAACTATATTAACATTTTCGAATTCAGAAATGTCTCTTTCTTCATCTCATCTGACATCTCATCTGATGTTAGGAGTTCTTAACGGCTGTAAACTCTATTTTTAAACATTAGTTTTTATTTTGCATCCCCCTAGGCCGTAGATTTAAACCCAATTTAATAACAATCGGAAGGTGAAAACAAAGTTTTTGCCAAGGTTACCTTTGTTGGTAAACACAACCGTCTTGATTCTAGAACGTGTTGTTTAAAGCCGTCTACATTTTTTAGAACACTTTTAATTTTGTGATGTAGCATTTTTATTGTCGAAAATATAGATATCACCCCTAACAAAATAACGATGTGATTCATACCCTATTCAACAAAATCTGCTAAGTATTTTAGATGCTACGATGGACTACGTGTAACCATATACAATATATAAATTGCTAAAACCATAAGCATGATCTCAAATATAATGTTATGAAATCATTATCATAGCTTGCACGCTACTTTTTTTTTACTTTATTTTGTATTTTTTTAATGAGCTCTGGATCTTGAACATAAATATCTGAACATAAATCTGTAATATTATTCTAAAGAAATATTATTCTGGTATCTATTAAGTATTTTTAAGTGTTCGAATCGTTGACTAACACCCATAACACAAGCGTATAATTTGCTTATTTTGGATTTAGATTCAATTTGTGTAACTTGTCCAGGAATATTTATTTATTTACTTATTTATTTATTTATTCTACAAATGTCTTGATAGTGTGTAACAAAGTATAAATGAAAACTACTCACGTCAAAGGTTTCAAAGTCTGGGAAGTTTTGGATTCTGCCTTGACGCCCTTGTGGGGTATCCATAGGTTCCCACTGTTGGAGTTCGGCCTCCAACGCCATGTTGCTAGCGTTATCTTCTTCCTGCAATCGGTTCATTTTGTTAGACTGGATCTTGCTATATCAATCCTTTGTCTATAGATACTTAGTACATATTATCAAATTGTTACTGAACTTTCTTAGTTTCCCCTGTGGCTCCTTTGCAGAATAGACCACCTTCCCTGCTGCCAGGCAGCTCGTAAAAGGCGACCATAGGCTTACCTTCAATAACACCGTGACATCTGACTAGGGGTAGCGTTTTGCAGCGACTCGCCCGTATTTATACCTCCGCCTTACCTATTTCTGCCACCAAAACGTGAGTGTTTACCGTGTTCTGTTTCGGAGGATAAGGTAGCCGGTAAACTTATTTTGCTCGAGGCCGAACATCCCAGACTCAAGTTGGCAACGTCCACTTTTGCTGTCTCTAGGCGGCAAGAATTTAATACCATCAAGAAATCCGTCTGCTTCTTTGCCTTCCAATATCATAAAATAAATAAATAAATAAAATAGTTACTATTAGAGATAGTCGTCTTCACTTTGTAATAAAAATCTTAAAGATTTAAATCGTGAGGTCTGGCACTCGATACTCTCTGCCTACCCCGTAAGGGACTTGGCGTGAAGATATGTATGTAAAGATTTAAAAAAAATTCTTAGCCCGATGCAGATATTCTAGAAAATAGATATATGTTTTGCAAACATTAATTTCTTTTGTCTTCTTCCTTAGTCCGTCATATCAATAACAGTAGTCTATTTTTAGTGAATAAAATATCCAGGTGTATCTAAAAATTTAGGTAATCGCAGAAAAACTGCAAAAAACCTGCAAAAAAAACCTGCTTCGGTTTCAATAAGTTAAGCTACTACGAAAAATTATGTATATTCCTTGAATTTCATAGGATTAAACTTTGGAAGTGCGGCCTTTCAAAAAAAAAAGGATTTTTAAAATCGGTTCAGAAATGACGGAGAAATCAATGAACATACATTAACAAAATGGAGTCTGACATATCAACTCCCCCGTTTTCGAAGTCTGTTTAAAATTAATTATATTTTATCAAAACTGTTTTTAGAGGCTAAGAGCCACTTGCACATTTCCTGGTTACATTTCATATTGAGTTAAACTGTCAAATAACCATTTGTTTTATTTGACAGTTCTCAATATGAAATGTAGCCAGGATTTAACCCTAGTTAGACGCTAACTCAGTGTTAAATACTTAACCCAGGACCGTGCAAGTAGCCCTAAGATGTATAATAGTTTATTAAAAGAGTTTATACATACTCGACTGCCTCGTTGGTCGAGTGGCTAGCGTACTCGCCTAATTATATCGACAAACTGCGAGGATAGGGTTCGATTCCCGACGGGGGCAGGCATTTGTGTGATAAACATTTAGATGTCTGCATTTCCGGGTCTGGGTGTTTATTAAATTTATTCTGGTATCTATTTAAGTATTTCTATGTATTAGTAAAGTTGACTAGCACCCATAACACAAGCATATGATTTGCTTACTTTTGGTTTAGATTCAATTTGTGTGATATGTCCAAAAAAAAATAGGATACTTACAATAGTATGTAAAGAGTACGGTAGGATTTCGCCATCTGTGTGCAAAGAGATGTTCCTCAGCTCTTGTAACGCTGGTTCAAATTCCGCTGATGGGTGGATGGGTCCGGTCCAGATCACGTATACCTGTCGAAAATCATATTTAAAATAAAAATATCTTCATGCCCATATCCCCAAGAGGTAGGCGAGAGGCAAATCTAGGACAACCACTTAGCCGAAGACACTAAGATCACTATGTGATAGGTAGCATTTCGCCAACCGGGCACACATCCAATCCCGGCTAACGTTATTTTATTAGAAAATTAAAAACAATTATTTTCAGGTAAAGTAAAGTAAAGTATTCAGGCTAAAAGGGGAAAAGTTGACACTTGACAAGTTGATACTTATATATGCTTATATTTATGTGTGTGCGTATTTGTGAGTGATCAAGCGTGTGTGTGTATGTGTGTATTCATGAAGCATACGCTGTCCTGATTGGCTGTATGATTTTATTTTTATTTAAGCATGTGTGTGTTTGTTTTGCATTTTTTTATGATATTGGAAGGCAAACAAGCAGACGGATTTCCTGATGGTAAGAAATTCACACCACCTAGAGACACCAAACTTGGTAATGGTGCGTTGCCAACCTGAGGCCGGTATTTTAGACCTCGAGCAAAAGTAAGTTTACCGGCTACTTTACCCTCCAAACCGGAACATGTCATGACGTTATGGCAGCAGGAATAGGTAAGGCGGTGGTACCAATCCGGACGAGTCGCTGCGAAACTCTATCACCTAGTCAGATGTCATGGTGCTAGTGACGGTAAGCCTATGCTCGCCTTTTACGAGCTGCCTGGCAGGAAGGCAGATGGTCTATTCTGCAAAGGAGCCCGGACCAACACGGGGCTGCAGTGTGTATATTTATGAAGTGTGTGTATTTGTTTTGCATATTACACTGAAATAAATAAAAACCTTGAATAATTTATACTGGAATTACCCGGAATTCCAAGGCACATTCTAGTCACGTTGGTGCAGTTTACGTATCTTTGTTTTCCTGATTGTTACTATGCTTTCCGATGGTAGATACGAAGGATTTCTTTCGTAAATCTTTAATTATGTACGTTGAATCCGGTTGTGGAAAAGAACAAGTGCTAATAACAAAATTGTGTATACATTAAAATTCCACCAAGAGCCGACGATGGAAAGTATAAATTTAGCTAATGAAAAATATCTTGAATTTACGGAACTGACTGACTTTTTTTTCTGCTAAATGACTAGAACGATTTTCTGGTCTTTAACAGAAGGATATTGTGGTTCGAAATACCCGTATAATCTGTACGTATAATAGCCTCTGTGATCTGGTGGTCTGATGTTGCTGATGACCACGTGAGGTTCCGGGTTTGACTCTGGGGTCGGGCAACTTAGTTTTTTTTTTAATTTTTTTAATAAAACTAGTCTTGCCGGGGTTGGCGATAAGTTGACTAACTTATCACTATGTGGAATTAACGTTACGTTATTCCTCAGCCAACTTATTTGAAGATACGGGCGTGAAGTTGCTTTGGCTTTTTCGGATTGGCATCTTACCTTTTACAACCACCATAAAATAAGTGCTTATTCTAGTAGCCAGTAAATTTACGTACGTGGATTAAGATTGCAGCCTCAGCTTGAAAATTTATCATTAACATCTTTGGTGTCTGTGGGTGTATTTCATAACAAATATGTGTGCTCGTTTACCTTCCCCTAACATAAACAAAATATTACGCCATTCGATACCCAAAACAGTGGTTGTACCTCGTGACATACCATATTACTAATATGGTACTAACCAACGCATAATATTTGGACGGGCTTTAAGATATCACAAAGGCGTATTCTGGTCACGTAGTTTAGTGGTTCTCTTAACGTTCATATGGTTTTCCTGCTCGTTAAAATCATCCACTTGATAGGTGAACTAATGCCACACACAATAGAAATGTAGTTCCTTATCGCATTTTAACCGAATCATCACCATTGTACATCACAATCGTCAAGCGAAGGTCGCAGGTTCAAAACAAAATATTGAAAACTAGTAGTACTAGCTGTTGCCAGCGGCGTAGCCCGCGTGGTTAATGGTCCCACAGGAACATTATTCGGTAAAAAAAACTATCGTATGTAAGTATGTGCCAAGTTTTATAAAAATTGGTTCAGCAGTTTTTGCGTGAAGGACTAACAAGCAAACAAACATACATACAAACTTTGGCATTTATAATACGTTGGCAACACTACCACACACATGCAACCATACATACACCAACATGCACTCACACAGATGACCATAGCCCGGTGAAGTTGTAAAAACCTAGCGGTTAGCAACGTATTACCCAATCAAAAATAAAACTCACATAGATGTTTACTCTTATATCATGCCTAAATACTAATACTATTTCCTAAACTCGAAACTAGAAATAAATCGCCTTACCAGTTATCACAAAAGAAATAGACTTTTGTTTAACTAAACAATGTCTAAAATTGATAACCAACCAATAACCTACGCTTTGATGACGTGGCAACATGTTATTGGTTAAGAAACCAATTTTAGACAATGCTTAGTAAAACATGTGTTCAACGAGTGTTTATTTTTTAGTAGTAAGATGTTTTTTAAACATAGTAATTAAACCAGGGCTTAGCTTAGTTTAGGTTCTAGCTCACCCTTTATTTTTAACAATTTTAACTGTTTGGTCCTAAAAAGTTATAAAAAAACTTACTTTAAGTCTTTTCTCAGTCAACGCCCTCACAGCCAAAGGCAGTCGTTGAGGGTCTCCGGGTCCTTTATCCGTGATGATGAATAAGGCGCTGTCGTAGGGCACCAGTTTGCTGGCCGACGTCAACGCTCTCATGGTACCATCGTTCATGTTGTCTGTGTACACATCCTGTTGAAAATGTACACTTTCAATACCAGGAATAATTATTTTCTTGGCGATAGACCCCATCACGTCAGAGTGTGTCAATGTTCAGTGACATCTCAAAGATCACAGAATCAGAATCTAAAGAACAAAAGTTGGGTTATGATAAAATTAATTTAAGACTACTTCGGACTTATAACCTATCCTTTAAAAAAATAATTATTAAATTCCGAGGTGGTCCTCAAACAATTGCAAACGGTTCTTTGCAGTTTTACTGCGCTTAAAAAATTGGAGTCGGTTCTTTACAGTTTTACTGCGCTTTATCCAATCGGAGTCGCTTCTTAGCAGTTTTATTGCTCTTAACCAATCAGAGTCGGTTCTCTACAGTTTTACTGCGCGAAAACAAATGGAGTCGGTTCTTTGCAGTTTTACTGCGCTTACCAATCAAGAGTCGGTTCTCTGCAGTTTTACTGCGCGTAAACAAATGGAGTCGGTTCTTTGCAATTTTACTGCGCTTAACCAATCAGAGTCGGTTCTCTGCAGTTTTACTGCGCGTAAACAAATGGAGTCGGTTCTTTGCAATTTTACTGCGCTTAACCAATCAGAGTCGGATCTTTGCAGTTTTACTGTGCCTAACTGATTGTCACTTAACATTTTTTTGTCCCCTCTGCTTATTAGAGTCGTGGCTTCCAAATAAAAGGGAATCCGTCTTTTTCGGTCGTATGCAGTAGCAATGATACATGACGGAACCACAGTTAAAGAAATTTGAAGAACGGTACATAATCCTTACGAATTGTAGCGCACTCTTCCATTTTCCCCCGATACATTTAACTTTAAACGATAATCAGCTGTGGGATTTTAAATTAATAATGTCACATTACATGATCATTTTATGAGGAGTGTAATAGTTCTAAGTGTCGTTTTTTGACATATAAATCTTAACGCCAAGTCCCCGGCATTCAATTGACATATTGGCATGAAAAGACATATGCAGATAGACAGACCTGTAAAAATCCTGATTTTATGACATTTGGCACTCGATATTCTCTGCGTAAGTTTCTTTATTTACCAAAAGTTTTTGATCCCTGAATAAATCAGCATGTTTGTGGTTTCATTAGAATCAGAAACATAATATGGCGTTGTATAGTGGTCATTTTACTTTTGTTCGAAAGCTCAATTTACTTCAATTCGACTGAATGTTTTTTATTTATTTTGTATGTTTCTTATACCATTACTTGCCCAATAACAAACCGATGTTGTTAAACGTGTTTGAAAATACAGGTCGTGATTCCTAGATGGTCCCATATTAATTTGATCGTGATCTGACTAGTGATTTTTGAGTTATCTATATATTAACACGTGATGCCAAAACTTTGGACCCCTTTTTACGAAAATTGTGCATACGGAGGAGTCCAAAATTGGGCACACTTATAGTTTATGTGTAGGAGAAGTGCAGAACGGTAATATTTTCCAATAATAATCCTAATAAAGCACATTAAATCAATAAATAAAACATTACCCACACTACTATGCATTTGATACACACAAACATACATAATGATGATAACGATAAAAGATCACAGATGGCGCACTAAAAAGTTTGGAAACAAAGTAGTTGGTCTTGAGAAATGAAGATGGCGTTCTTGTCAACAAGATGTTAAAATTTATTATGGTCGAATTTCGACTAACGGGCGACCATTAGCACTTAATAAATATATAAAATTGTACGTATTTTCTGTATATATGAAAAAAAATCTTATTAATTACACTTTTTATAACTCAACTCAACTTAAACCCTTTTTATTATTGAGTTATAAACTCAATAATAAAAAGGGTTTAAGTGATTTTGCTGAAAATTTTCGGCGAGGTAGCTTAAAACTAGGAGAAGGACGTAAGATACTTTTTTATTTATTCGACTTCGAGGAAACCAGGAAAAATAACATTCCTGTATAAACTGAATTGGTGCAACGAGGTTAGCCGAAATAGCAAGTTGACTATAATAATTGAAATCTGATAGGAGGATGTTGCTAAAATTTATGTCTATATTTTGATAAAAGAATGACTTAATCGAGACGTGGTACCTATGTCCTATTGATATAGTCGGAGACGGTTTTTACAGTTTTTACAGCACTTATATTATAATTATTGTCTTTCCACAAATATTTTCTTGGAAAACGGACGGTTTTTGCAGTGTTCACAGCTCTTATATTATAATTATTATATTTCCTCAAATATTTTCTTGGAATATGCTCACTATACAAAGCTCTTATTACAAATTAATATATCGTATCTCTATAGATTTTTGTAGATCAACCATGAAGTCTGGTGTCTTTGTCATATCTCCGGCTGTTACTGTTCAAATAGACGACAGTCACGGTGGAATTGAAGGTCGAAGCCCGACGGATTATTAATAAACAACTTATACTGTCAGCTTATTATTTACTAACGCTGGCCGCAACTTCATAAGGGGCCGTCCATTCCCGTAATATGTCGGCTATTGGTGATGCATGGTCAGATTTAAAGTTCATATCTTCTTCGTGGTTTTTTGTTGAATATAGAGCGTCTGAATATAGTACAGTGTAATAGGGGACATATTGTCATTTGTTGCCCGTGTTACTACTAATGTTACTACCAGTAGTAAGATGGACAAAGTTTATTTTGAAGGTAGTAACACAGACAATTTAATATTTCTTTGCTTATAACTGCAATGCTACCAAGTTACCCATGTAACAACTAAAATTGGGTAGTAGTAAGACGGGTAACACAATATTTTCATTCTAACAACTTACAACTGCAGTAGTAATAACGGCAAATAAGTTACCCGTGTAACAACTACAGTCACTTGGTAGTAAGATAGGCAATTTAGTATTTCCCTTCTTGCAACTTACAACTACAGTAGTAAAAACGGAAAAAAAATTACCCATATTACTACTAGTAGTAACATTGGTAGTAACACGGGCAACAAAGGCATATTGTGGACGCAGTACCACATCACAGTGTATGAACAAAAAAGTGTAAGAGTGTGTCCCAAGCGAGTGTCTATTTACCTGATACTTAAGTAGGAGCTTAGACAGAGCTTCTGCCACGGCCCTATCTCCATTGCCATTGCTTGAAGGTTGAAGGTTGTGACGGGATCTCCAACTTATTCCTGGTAAAAGATACAAATTATAGATTTAGGACAAAACTGTTGTTTTATTTATACATATATATATAATTATTGTTCTTAAAAATTCTGCAGGGCTAAAGTGTTTGATGCTAAAAACTCTCCTAGCGTCAATAACTTCTAGGAAGTTTAGCGGTGCTTGGCTATATCTTTATTTCGTTAGTTAATATTTAACAAGAGTCAAAAAGCAAACTTTATGCTGAAAATTACGAAATCGCAAATAAGAAACCACCAGTACAAGAACAGATCGTTTTCCTTACTCTAATGTGACGGCATTGAGATGAGATTAACGTTTAGGACGTCATATGCGACTTGTTCTATTTTGTAGTTTTATTTTATACAAATATTAATTACTTGCTTGGTTTTGTATTATTTTATTCACATTTCATTATAATATGATGGCTGTGTATTTTAGTGTTTTTTTTTATTTTATTCTGTTCTTTATTTTTTGAGTGCACGGGGGAAGGGTGCGTGTGGGCTGGGGGAGGGGGGTACAACTCTATTAATATTAGAAATTATGTCGAATGCATTTTAAAAATAATTTTAGTGCAATAGAACTGCAAAAACCTGACTAATTAATTCATTATCACATCGCTATGTTTGTTATGTCTTCTTTCAAAAGATAACTAATGAATCCGAGGGTGGTCTCACGTAAATTTTATCGCTATTTTTGTTATGTCTTCTTTCAAAAGATAACTAATGAATCCGAGGGTGGTCTCACGTAAATTTTATCAACATCTCACTAGCACTTTTGAGTTAGATGAAAATGTATGTATTATTTTATGAAGTGTCAAAGACCACTAGTTGGATTGTGATACAATTCATAAGGAATCTCGGAATCATGACCTACCGATCCAAAAAATAACCAATTAAAATTGGTTTGTTATTGACCGAGTAAACGAATAACAAACATACGAATAAACAAACAGTGGAATTGGTAAACACCTTTTTGGAGTTAATAAGATTTCGCGTCGCCGCCACCTTAATCAATATATTGGAGAATCAATGTATCACGTAGTGTTTTGAAATTGGACAGTAATTTTAGTATTGCGCCGGTAAATAGAGCGAAAACTTACGTTCACGTGCCAAGGTTAACTATACTAGCTTCTGATCGCGACTGTACCCACGTTTTAAGCCCGCTAAAAATGGCTTCTTTTTATCTTTATATTTATACGTGATGCCAAAACTTTGGACCCCCCTTTTTACGAAAATTGCGCGGACGCAGGAGCATAAAATTTGGCACACATATAATTTTACACATATAATTATAGTTTACGTGTAGATGAAGTGCAGAACGCTGATATTTTCCAATAATAGTGCTTATAATGTACATTAAATCAATAAATAAAACATTACCCTCACTACCATGCATTTGACACACACAAACAAATATATATTTATGATAACGATAAAAGATCACAATATATTATGGTGCACTATAAAGTTTGGAAACAAAAAGTTGGTCTTGAGAAATGAAGATGGCGTTCTTATCAACAAGATATTTAATTTTTTTGTCGTTGAATTTCGACCAATGGGCGACCACTAAATGTAATAAAGTAATAAAATGAGAGAAGTAGGTTGACACACAACGATCATATCGCTCGGGTATCATCCGAGGTTGGTGTCAAAAATCTTCGAAACCATCATTTTGTATCAAAAGGGCAAAGTCTGGAAGTGTCAAAATTGACTATCTCTCTCTATTCCCAAAATATGTGTTGTGTATGCGCGCAATTTTCGTGAAAAGGGGTCCAAAGGTTTGGCATCACGTATTAATATATAGATACTACCTGACCCGGCAGAGGTTGTTCTGCTATTTTTAATGTCATTTTAGTAAAAAAAACGAGGAAAGTCACCATTATCATTTAGGGGTATGAAAAATAGATAGTAGCTGATTCTCAGACCTACTGAATGTACATATAAATTTGGTGAAACTCGGTAAAGCCGTTTCGGAGGAGTACGGTAACTAACTACGGTACGGACACGGGAATAAGATATTCTACGACATGGTTTGATCTAACCACAAAGCAGTTAAAACATAACAATAACAATACCACATAGAAATGCTTTTGCAAGTACCGCATTAAAAACACATAGACCAAGAAATTAAAATATTATGTTCCACACACAAGTGCTTACTGCTATCGGAGAACCGAGCGAGAGCATCTCATTTGATCACTGTAGTTATGTTCGCTAACTCGGACAACGAAATGGTCCTCAGATAGGTTCGATACTTGAAAGGAGCAAGCTTTTGGTTGCTGTATTTTGAGTCTAGGTGTTTTAAAATCTAATTTGGCATTTATACATGTATTTTTATCTTCACTTTTAACCCCTGATGAAATAGGTAAGGTGTTAAAAGTTTGATGTATCTCGTATCTGTGTGTGTGCCTGTCAGTGGCATCATAACTTATGAACGGAGTGACAGATTTTTGTCTAAAAACTGACGTGAACAAGACGGTTCTTAGTTACATGACTGCATGTAGGTTTTATTGGGTGTTATTTATTTATTTTTATTTTAGTGTGAGTAATCAATAATTATCAAAAATATCTTAGCAACAAAACTAATATGTAGATTGAAAGCAATAGTGGTTGCCAGGTTACTGATCCATAGTTGGCTTATCTCTAATCTATATATTATATATAAAAATAAGTCGGATTTTCCTTCCTGACGCTATAACTCCAGAACGGACGAACCGATTTCCACGGTTTTGCCTTCGTTGGAAAGATCTCTGGCTCCGTGAGGTTTATAGCAAACAAAATTAAAAACAGAGAAAATCATTTTTCACGTACAGCGCCATCTCTGATGCATAGCATGTACTACAAATCAATATGATTTTGCATGGTGGTGGAGTAGATGGCGGCAGTACGTGGTGTGTGAGTATAACACCGTCTGGTGGCGAAACGGAGTTCGCCGGTGCGTCTAGTCACATACATTGATTATTGGCAATAGCAATGGCCGTTATAATCGTATCATCTCAAGAATATTATGGGCTTTAAGCACCAGGGTTGTACAAGCAATATACAGGGTCTTGCTTATAGATTTAGACCTATGGCTTGAAGCGTTTGATTCTGTGTTTGTGATTATTACTTATCTTATCACTTAAAAATATTAAATGGTTTTTCCTTGTTTTCAGGTAAGCTGCATGGTACCCGTTGTAATTTGCCGTAAGCTTTGTATGTAAGAGTAATAATATTATATTTTTTTACGACCCGGGCCGGTTTCGCTCGTGAGATATTTTTCTTTTGATAAAGCTAAAAATAGAGCTTTAATTAAAAATAATAAAAATGAATCCGCATTTCCGCGAGCGGATGGACCAGTTTTGCTAATTTTTTGTCGGAATAGGATTTGTTAGGAGAAAGTTTATATTATAACAAAATGCAGATTGGACAGGACAACGTCCGTCGGCTCAGCTAGTTAAAAATAAGTTCAAAATTTCACTGAGCGCAAGAAACTGATGAACTATAAACAAAAGCCAAAAGTCTATTTTGGAAGAAAAAAATAAGTATCTTCATGCCCATATCTCCGAAGAAGTAGGCAGAGGCACAACCAGGACACCTACGACTAGCCGAAGGCACTAAATCCAACAATGTGATAGGTGGGAAGCCTATCGCCAACCGTGCACATATCCAATCCTAAGTAACATTTTTTTAATCTGGAAAATGGAAAAACCTCATTTTTCTTTAGTTGCCCGACCCGGGAATCGAACCCGAAACCTCATGGAGTCAAGTCCAACTCCTGGACCGTTAAAACAAAGAGGCGGGTTTTCTTTCTACTCGAAACAGTAAGAATCTTCGTTGTCATAGTATTACGTATATCTAATCATCTCTGCGCTCTAACGATCATGTCTTGGCGTTGACTACATTAAGTACCCGGTTTGATTTCCCGACAGGGCAAATCAAAGTATGTTTCTTCTCAATCTATAGATATAAAAGAGAGTTGATTTAGTTATAGTATTTATAACTCAAGAACGGCTAAATCGATTTAGCTGAAAATTGACGGAGAGATAACCTAAGTAATATATTAGAGCCTTACTCGGTATTATATTACAGCCTTTTAGGCTATAGGTTACTACCTATACATTGTAGGACTTAATTGTGCCTTTGCCGCGGTTAGTAGCTTGACCTTCCTCTTTGTGGATACGGGCTTGAAGATACTTTTTTATAATGTCATATTCGTTGATATTTATTTTCTTACATTGTGATAGAGAATAAAAATAATTATTTATGTAATCAGGATCGAGTGCGGATTAATAATAATTATGGCTGTTACCAATAATTACAATTATTTTTTAATTACACTCATGTTATGTAAAGATTCTTATAATTATACTGAGATGGACAAGTGCAGTGTAGGCTTTCATTAGGTAACCATCATCTAGACCGATTTGAATTGCGATTCGTACAATAATGATGAATCTACATCCTATTAACATTATAAACGCGTAAGTTTGTTTGTTTGTTACTCCCTCACGCGAAAATTGCTAAACCGATTTTAATGAAATTTGGCACACACATAGAGGGTAACTTGGATTAACATATAGGATAGTTTTTATGAAAAAGATGATCCTGTGGGACCATTAACCTCGCGGGCAACAGCTAGTAAAGTATAAATCGGATTTTGAATGGAGAATTGTACCATAAAGTATTTTTATGAAATAGGAAGGCAAACAAGCAGATGGATTGCCTAACTACAGGAATCTTGTTGTTTGCTGTCGACTTCAACAGCGTAGAAGAGATAAGTCTTTCATACAAACTTCCATCGCATATTATAGCCCTACAGGGGTCGAATTTTCAAAAAAGGGACCTATGTTTGAACTCGAATCGCTATATGGATATCAAGTTTCATGAAAATCTGTTAAGCGGTTTGGCCATGAAAGAGCAACAGACAAACCGACTTTGTATGTATACTATACTAAATATCCCTTGACAACTCACACAAATTGAATCTAACCCCAAAGTAAGCTAATATGCCCCAAAATATGCTTGTGTTATGGGTGTTAGTCGACGATTGTAATACATAGAAATACTTAAATAGATACCAGTATAAATAAATTTAACAACACCCAGACCCGGAAATGCAGGCATCTTGCCTGCCCCCGACGGGAATCGAACCCGAACCTCGTCGGTTGGTCGATGTAGGTAGGCGTGTACGCTAGCCACTCGACGAACGAGGCGGCCATGGATACTCTACTGTCACTAGCATGGATAATCGATGTCTATAAACGAAAAGGTGGTTTGTTCGAACGCCTTATTCGTTTGCAAACCAAGAAAAACATATTTTTTAATTCTGCCGGCTGCCTCACCTCCTTCTAGACCGAAACACGACTGTGGTTGTTACTATTGTGACAGAAATAGGAATATCCGGTGGAATCAATTCAGAGTTCGTTAATACTTTACAATACAATAACTCTTTATTATGCACCAAATACAGAGAAAACTTAAATTATAAGATACACAAAGTCGGCCTTATCGCCAAGTCAGCGATCTCTTCCAGGCAACCCTCGATTTGCTTTGTCGATTTTTAGACTCTTTTCACATGAATATTGTATTTTCCCGTGTGTTTGTCTCACTCGTTTTATTTTTTTTTTTTATAATTTGCTTGATTTATACAGCAAGATATTTATACTGATAGAGTTGAGCTGTCATCAGAGTTATAAGATAAAAAAACACGAAGTAGGAAGGAATTAGACTATACCATAAAATCCATCATAAATAGCAAATGCAAAGTCGATTCTCGTTGTCTGTCTCTATGTATGTTTAGACATTTAAAACTACAAAACGAATTTTGCGCGTTTTTTTGTATATAGAGCAATTAACGAGGAAGATTTATATTTTTAATGGAAGTTTGTTCACCCGTGCGAAGCTGGGACGGTCTGCTAGTTACTACTAAAATAATGTCAGTAGTTTGGAAATTTCCCTACCTTAGTTGTGGCTCACTATTTCAATTAGTTGGTCTTTTTTCTCGTCGATATTAGACCTTATCGAGTTAAAAAAACCTTGAGATTCTTAAAGTAACGTGATATAGGTATGTAGAGCTTTAATTTTGGGAAAGTGGCAACCCTAGTTACACTTACCATTAGAATCATAACCGACGATGACTATATCGGTAATATTCAGCCCCTCTTGGCTGATTTCGTTCCACACCGCCAACGCCCTGGACAGAGCCAAGGGTCGCAGCGGCACCAGGATCCCAGCTGGTGGTCGGAGCCACGAGTCCTCCAGCCAGGATTTCAAAGTGGAGCTCTTGCTGAGGGCTATAGTTGGTCGAGGCTTCTCAGACAGTCTCTGCTCAGTAGTTTCGTTGGAGTCGGCTAAAATTAATTCCATATTTAAGGGACGATGATGAAAGCGTTATAAGCTAAAATGAAATTAATATCCTTGGCTTCCTATTTTTCGTTTTGGTTGTTAGGCGGATATCACACTGCCGCCTTTTTATTTTATTTTAACGATTTTACCTTGAAATATCGCCGCACGGAGATGCGGCTGCTGTGTGCCGTATTATTCCGTGTGGCTTTTGTTTTGTATGCAAATCGAAATTTTTCAGTACAAAGTTAAACTCCGCATCACCGCAAACCGGAGCGACGCGGACGTTCGGGGCAGTGTGATATCTGCTTTAAACCTTTTACATAACGCCCGGTTCCTATAATTAACGAATCATCATCCGTAAGTGTATTTGTCCGTCGTTGCTCAGAAACTTAAGAGGCGTTACTTATAATCCCACAAAATGTTTAAACTACCTGAAATGCGCGATTGTGGTTAGATGTCCTATCGGCAGAGCTTTTCGAGGCTATGATTCGTGGTAAAACATACCATCCGTACTCAAAGCTACACATTTCTTGAACAAAGAAAACGGACATAAGTTCAACGATTAACTTACTCTCCAAACCGGTACCGGAAAATGACAACAACTGTTGTTATTGCGGCAGGAAAGTTCAAGGTCTCGAGTTCAAGTGGAATAAAAAAATAATTTGAATATCTAATTTTTATACTTAGTGCTGATGCGAATGTAATACCTTCTGTCTTAGGACTACGCTGTCCCATAGTCTCCTCCGGTTCTTCTAGTCTTGATGATGGATCAGCCGAATTTTCTTCCACGTTATCAGTAGGTTCTGATGTTTCATATTCTGTCTGAAAGCAACTGATAGCGTTAAAAGGCTTGAAAATGCATAAATGTTCTCAAGAATATGACAATTTTGGTTGTAAGGATGTGACGGCTTCATCGTTAGGTAGTGGAAAAAGTATCTTCACGCTAAAATCACTGAAGAGTTACAGCCAGGCCACGTTTATTTGAATGTGCTTTAGTCCACAATGATATCTCATGAGGTGGAAAACTTATTGCAAACTGGCTACTTATCTAATCCCGGGCAACGTTGTTATTATCAGAAAATTAAAAAGAACACGTTTTTGAATTACTCGACCATAAACTTTGTACTGCACTATTTCAAGGTCAAATCCCGGTAGTGTGATACACGCCTTATGTATTTTTGCCGCCACAATGATAGTGTAATTTTCCGGCCCAGGGGTATTGTACCGGGGTTATTGTAGCAGGTCAACTCACACCCCGGCCACAGTACAGCGACGTGCTATACTGTGTCACATCTAGTTTGGTGTTTATAGACGTAGACGTAGTGAGTAGTGTATATTTTTTGACTACCTATATGTTTTGTTTCATATATTAGGATGCTGTTGAGGCAGAGTTTGATTATAAATGCACTTGCAGTGTGTTTTGTTAAATGTTGGATATTTTTAAAGATTGTGATAGTGTATTGCTGTATGTGCTTCTCAAATGTTATTTTGATTTATTTTAACTACTAGATGTTACCCGCGGCGTTGCCCGCGTGTTTAATGGTCCCACAGGAACACTTTTTCGGGATAAAACTATCCTATGTGTTAATCCAATTCTATGTGTGTACCAAGTCGGTTCAACAGTTTTTGCGTTAAGAAGTAACAAACAAGCAGACAAATAATAATAATAGGACTGACGTTTTTCAAGTGTAGGTAAAAGGAGTTCCACACGAATTAAAACATTGGTTGTAAAACTTGGTTTGCATCCGTGTGGAACGTAGATTTGATTCAAATTTTGATATGTCTCCAAGTTTCCACCAAGGTCACCTTTGTGGAAGGCGTGATCAAGGGCGTATCAAAGGGGGGGGTCATAGGGGTCAAGTCCCCCCCCCTAGGCAAAGTCCTAGCTGATTCGAACAGTATTTCCCAAAACGATTATTATTATTTTTTTTAATAATTAAAAAACTATAATAAAATTCAAATTATTACATGACTCTTTTGTTGCGTGTACTATGTGAATCTACGATGGATATATGTATGTTAGTGGTGACATAGGTTCTATTTCATAATCAAATCGCTCCGGTGTTACCTGAAGGTTAAAAGAGTGGAATGAAAATAAAAGAAAAAAACAAGAATAATGTGAAACAAGCTAAGGCTGTATAGATCGTAATACTAGGCTGCACTCCATACTCCTTGCCAACCCCGCAAGGGACTTGGCCTAAAATTAAGTACACATGAAGGTATATCATTGATTATCGAAATCGCTAGGTACCTAAAAATGTACAACACTCCAGTTGTAGTAATAACCAAGGAATATAGGCATGGGTTTTCGATAACATTGAAAAATGTTATACTAAAAATTATCCCATGCAAAAAAAGTGATTTCTTAATACACTAACGGTTAGTGTAACAACGCGAATCTGCCGCAAGTTCGCGTGAGTTCTTTTTCCACTCTTCAGAATTCCAAAAGTCAGGTTAGAGCATCAATAGCAGAATAGTTTATTCAACATGTTTCAAAGTGTGAAAAATAGCTATTTGTACTAAAATACGAGCGATAGCACATTCAATCCGGAATGATGTCTAGAAAAGTATGACATTTATATTAATGATACTTGTACATAAAAAAATACAAAAGCCATTGACGATTGAAACAACCTATTTCAAAATAAAACCTACTGCAAAAAAATTCATATACATTAAAATTATTAAAAAAAATAAAGAAACTATTCTGTCGTTATAAAACCTCAAACACTCAAACATTAAAATATTTTCCAATTTAAAAGAATATTCTAACTACACCGATCAACCGTGAGGCTCGGGTTGAGCATTTGTGTGATGAACATTTAGATGTCTGGCTTTCCGAGTCTTTATATACCACTAAATTTATTTTGGTATCTATTTAAGTATTTATATGTTATAGAATCATTGGCTATCACCCATAACACAAGCATATAATTTGCTAACTTTGGGGTTAGATTCAATTTGTATAACTGGTCTAGGGTTAAAAAAATATGTAATTTATAACTAGCATTTTTATTTTTGATCTAATATTAAAGAAAACGCCTTAAAAGTAAAAATTAGCCTCTTAAGGGGCCATTTATGCTAAAATACGTTAGCAATATACTGTTTTTTTCATACAAAGCAATTATGGATCTTGGCGACAAAAATACACAAAGTTAACATTAATATGCTTTATAAGACTAGTGTTTCCAAAACACGATTCATTTCACTTTGCTCAATAGAAAAAAATCAAAAAGTTAACCCTTTTTTTAAAAGCAAAACCCATCTGTCTACTTCAATTATGAAAATATCGACACCAGATTTAACATAAACATAGATAAGTATTATACCTAAAAGATAACTGTTTCAGTTTTTATATTTTTTTTCAAATTACTTTTATAGTGTCAAAAATAGTGATTTGGCGCTTAAGACATTTACTTTTGATCGCAATATTTCATAGTAATCATGGAACGGGGGAGTGCGCTGATTGGCTCTTCTGGCTGACTAGGTATGGGGCCTTAAATAACTCTTCGCTTCGTGAAGCTCTTTTTTAAAAATTGTTGTGTAAAAAAGGAGGAGGTTTCTCAATTCGATCGTATATATGTTTATTAAAATATGATAAAATGTGAAATTTTGAAAAATTCGGATTTCCAATACAACAAACTTTACTTAACATTTTCAAAAAATTAACAAAGTTTAAAAAAATATAAAATGTTTAAGAAGGTTCAAAGTAGTTAAAAAATATAGGCTACACAGTCGCACCATCTCTCGTTAATAGGTTGTGAAAAAAAAATACAAAAGTTGTGTAACTTTTTAAAAACTGAAGATGACAATATATTTCCATCGAACCGTTAGTCTTTGAAACCTTGTAATTTCTTATTGATCATTTTATTTCTTATTCAGAATTCGTGCCTTTTTAGGGCATAGGGAAGATATTTATCACTACACATTTTTAGAACAAATAAAGTATTCTTTCAATAGGTTCCCATTTTAAATTAACAGTAAATGATATAAATATTTTTTTGTTTAAATTGATGTTATTTGTTTATAACAGTTGAGTTAAATTAAATTTAAAATCAAGTTAAATTTGAGATATTACAAAACTTTGGTTGACTTCAAAAGTGCTAACTTTAATAAAAAATATAATCACATCAGATATAAATCCCACTTTGACTTAACCTCGAGTTCAATCAAGTTTTCCCCCGCATTGGTTAAGGTCTCCTATGTAGAATAAATCATCTGCCTTTCTACCAGGCAGCTCGTAAGAGGAGAGCAAATGACTAACAGGTCATTGCGAACAAGACTACTGATGTGATGTGATATGCTGGAACTTGTCAGAGTAGGGATCCACTGCCTTTCCTATTCCTTTCGTCCACCTTTTTTCTCTCCTTTCTTGCACAATTGGGCTTATACCTACTTCGGCCACAAGACAACGACGCACCTACAACATCTATGGTGTCTACAGGTCACGGTTTTCTTCTTAATAATTAGGAGAGGCGTTTATTGATCGCTACTTTACAAAAAAATTACGTGAGCGCTCCCCCCACCCTGGATCCGCCCTTGGGCTTGATTGGAATTTGGCATGATTACAACCGCCTGGATGATGCTTAACGAGTGTTGTTCCTATGAAATAAAGACGAATTGAATTCACATACCTGTCTATTAACATCCACATCGCCATTACCGTCCACATTGCTGCTGTAGACATTATTATCCATCATCAACGTGAACGACGGTTCTGTACCGGACTGCGTTGTTCTACGACCGTCCGCCACCTCTCCGCTGTCTATACCTCTATAGTCGTTAACAAAATCCGTCGTTGATTCGACCTGTCTGTCCGTTTCATAGTCTTTGGCATCGTTAACATCGTACTGTGAAGTCCTGTCCGAAGTATCCCTATACACTTCATCTGTGTTATACACATCACAATTACACATTAACACTATGTTCACTAAAACTAATGTCACTAATGTCCCACTGTTCGCCATTTTGGATTTTTACGCCATGAACGTGTACCTGTGAAGATTAAATGTGTTTAAGTTATGTTTTATTTTTACAAAAAGTAATTTTACGAATTTGCATAAAGCCGACTTTGAATTCAAACGGTGTCCTCTGTATACACAAAAAAATTAGTATTTTCCTCTATTTCTAATAGATTCCGTTATTAGTAAATTGGTGGCAATGGGACCGCTTCACTTTGTAATATGAAAAGTTTTTTTAATCGGTTTAGGAATTAAGGAGAAATCGATAATATTATAAACATAATATTATAACTTTCTGCCTTTTTTCAGTAAGACAGGGATGCTACCATCAAAGGATGCGGGATCAATTCCTGTGTAAGGTTTTATATATATTTTCTGTCTTCAGGCGGGTAGGAAACGCACTAGGTACTGGTAAGTCGCTAATTTATGACCGAGATCTTAGATTTTATGGGTCAAGATTTTTTTCACGATTAAATAATCCTGCTAGCTGATCCGAATGTGTGAATTTCGTAATGTACCTCTAATTTAACATATTTTTCTTCTTCCATTAATAAAAACGATTATCGAAATTATTATATTTGTTCTCGTGTGATGCTTTGATTGACGGAAATAGAGATTCGGGTATAATATTAATTACGTGTCAGGTTGTTTGTCCGCGATGGACTCCTAAACTACTTAACCGATTTCAATCAAATTTACACACCGTGTTCAGTTTTACCTAACTTAAAAGACGGGGTAGCTTACATCTCAATTTATCGCGGGCGAAGCCGCAGGTAACAGCGAGTTTACTTATAAGACTAGGTAATTATTCGCGACATCGTCAGCGTAGAATAGATTTTTATGAAAAACTTTTATCCCCCACCAAAGTGGAATAGAATGGAATACACATTCGGGAGTCGATTTTTGAAATAAAATTAGCCTATGCGGCCGGACAGGCGGACAGACAGACTTTTGCATTTATAATATTATAAGGTATGGGTGTATGTAAAATAGTAAACAATGTCGCGAGCACCAGCTAGTCAGGAAGTGGTGACTTGCGTCTTATCTATTATTAGGCACCAGGTCCTGAATTGGGACAGGTTTGGCGAACCGCACTTCAAACGATAAAAAGACGGACAAAAAACGAGGAATTCCGTCGAACGTGGCGGAGCACGCGCCGGAATGAACGGGTACAGGAAACTCGTTGTCTGTTGTTGGTCCCGTATTTTGTACGTCTAAAATTAAGGCGGTAGAACTTCATCATAAACGCATTGTTTTTTTTAACAAATCATCCATAACATTTGCAGCATTACTAGGCAGCTCGAAAGCAGCGAGCTTAAGTTAATCTTTTTTTGTTCATATTAGCACTAGCCTTGTGCTTGGGTTAAATTTCTACAAATTTTAAAGAACGAAAAAAATTCACCCCGTCTGTACTTTTCACTACATTCAGTATAAAACAAAGTCGCTTCCTCTGTCCCTATGTCCCTTTGTATGCTGAAATCTTTAAAACTACGCAACGGATTTTGATGCTGTTTTTTTAATAGATAAAGTGATTGAAGAGGAAGGTTTATATGTATATTTCATAACCGTGCGAAGCCGGAGCGGGCCGCTAGTAGTATTATAAAGCTGAAGAGTTTGTTTGTTTGCTCGAACGCGCTAATGTCAGAAACTGCTTGTTCGATTTAAAAATGTTTTTTAGTATTAAATAGCCCATTTGTCGAGGAAGGCTATAGGTATATCATCACACTGAGACATATAGGTGGTGGTACCCCCTTCAAAATCGGGGTTTTTTCTAGTGAGAGCTTCCGCCATTATATCCAGGTATATATCCACGAGATATATCCGTCATATTCCATATCCAGGGCATAAAGATACTTTTTGGTTCATAAACTTAACGCGTACCAGGCACTTGTTCAATTCCGAGCAAATTTGGTTTAATAAAAAAAAATTAAAAAAACACGTTCCTCTTGGTTTGCCCGACGACGCCTTCTATACAGGAAGGATATACGCTGGGGATTTTTCGTTTCACTTGCATGGTCCTAAATATTTGAAGTGACCGAAAAAAGGCAGCGGCCGCATTCTGACGTAATGACCAGTGAGTCATCACGGCCCTTCCATACCTCATACGTGATGATTTCAAGGGGAGTACCGTCTGCAGCTAAATGTTCCCATCCGCGAGCTGCGAGTTCGATTCTCACCGTGGGCTGTCCGTATCCGAAATACAATGTGTTTATTATTTCGGTAAATATTTATATATTTTAATTAACTAGTGGTCGCCCGTTGGTCGAAATTCGACCATAATACATTTTAATATCGCCATCTGCCAACTTCATTACTCAAGACCAACTACTTTGTTTCCAAACTGTATGGTGCACCATCTGTGATCTTTTATCGTTATCATCAATGTATTTGTTTGTGTGTGTCAAATGCATTGTAGCGTGAGTAATGTTTTATTTATTGATTTAATGTACTTTATAAGTGTTATTATTGAAAAATATTAGCGTTCTGCACTTCTTCTACACATAAACTATAAGTGTGCCAAATTTTATGCTCCTGCGTCCGCGCAATTTTCGTAAAAAGGGGTCCAAAGTTTTGGCATCACGTATTAATATATAGATAATTAATTTGACTAACACCCGTAACACAAGCATACCATTTGCTTACATAAGGGTTAGATTCAATTTATTTATTATGGTTTTTGGCCATCTCGTCGGTCGAGTGGCTAGCGTTCACGCCTACCTACATCGACCAACCGCTGAGGCTCCGGTTCGATTCCCGTAGGGGGCAGGCATTTGTGTGATGAACATTTAGATGTCTGGCTTTCCGAGTCTTTATATACCACTAAATTTATTCTGGTATCAATTTAAGTATTTCCATGTATTAGCATCGTTGCCTAACACCCATAACACAAGCTTATAATTTGCTTACTTTGCGGTTAGATTCAAGTTGTATCAATAGTCCAAGTACACTTATTGCAAATATGGATTAAAGGTACCCGGGAAGACCTAGGTTGACGTTCCACGATCAAATCGATCAGGTGTTATCCGAAGGTGGTATCAAGAGTCTTCGAAACCGGCGTGTTTGTATGAAAAGGGTAAAGAATGTTTAGGAAGGTGAGGCTAGGCACTCAACAGTCTCTGCCTACCCCGTAAGAGACTTGTCGTTAAGATATGTATGAATGAATGTTTATAAATATTTTGTTGAAAGTCCAATAAGCACCTTCTAGGTTAGTCGACATCTACAATCTCTTAGCTTCCCAGCATTCCTGGTGGTAATCTATTAATTTGGGTTGCAGGACTACCTATTCCACCAGTGCAGTTTTTCGTAACTGGGTATAAGAAAGTTTAACAGCCCCTTTACCAAATGGGATCTATGTTTGCGGGACGTTGTCAGTGCTAACTGCTAGTCATTGTCGTGTTACGCTCTCTGACCGCACTCGTAATAGTGAGATCCGAAAAAGAGTGAGATTGAGAGAAAGTGTTGGTGTTAATGGGAAAGGGCACGCTCCGCTGGTTCGGACATGTAGAAAGTATGACAGATGAAAGATTGACAAAGCAGTAATACAATGCGAATATGGATGGATGTAGGTACCCTGGGAGACCAAGTTTGACATACCACGATCAAATCTCTCGCTTGCTATCCGAAGGTGGTGTCAAGAGTCTCCGAAACCTGTAAGGGACTTGGCTTGAAGATATGAATATATGTATGCGCTGTAAGGTAGGATATCCGGTAGATTTGTACACGTGTCCTAAGATCCCTGCTCCAATATAGCGTGTCTATAGACGAGGGTTGTCTCTTACATGGTGGTTTCCTGATGGAGAGCCGACTGCTCGCTAGTTATTAACATGAAAACTCTACTTTCTGTTCTTCTTTTAAATAATATTTAAATATGTATAAATATTATGTATTTATACATATTTACTTTTAAATATGTATTTAAAAGGCAATATGCCTTTTAAATACATAATATGTATACTTCGGCGATTCTTTTTTGCCAACCCTATTTTGCAATTTAATGATCAAAATAAAAAAGCAATTTAAATAACAAATTATGCAATGATTTGCGTTCCGTTCATGTTACATTTACAGTGACGGATTATAGTGCATTTACAAATAATTATTTTTAATTTCGTATACACAAATATCGTTTTACGTCAAGTCCCTTACGGGGTAGGTAGAGCTTGTCGAGGGCTCTAGTGGCGGGCGACGGCTACGGTATTCTTTGCCTGTCAGAAGAGGCGACTGAAAGGGGGTTTAGGGCTGTCAGTCAATTCATCAAGGCTCACCTGCCTTAAAAACGAGCTTGGGATGAGAGGTAGCATAGCATGGTATGACTCTAAGCTGCTGTCGGCAAAGTGCTGGCATAGTAAGACTAGGAGTCTCCTGGATAAGCCTACAGGCAAGGTGTGAAGGTGACAGCGTTCTTTGACATCCCGCGGTCACTCGAGACACGCAGAGGATAATCACTGAGTGGTTTTAACCAGAAGGAAATCAGTGTATTCCTCCACTTCCCCCGAAGGCGACGGGTATCCATTAGGTTTTCCACTCTTTTTAAAGTGATAGAGTTTGTCGAATGTCAAAAGTTTTCATTTGTCGCTTCTGTGGTCTAGTCCGCTGTGTTTTTTATTCACTTCCCGTTTATTTATGGAGCTGAAATTTGGCATACATGTGTAAATCGGATGA
>NJDC01005046.1:52497-63475 GCA_002245475.1 Calephelis virginiensis
GATTTATTTGTTACCTCATCACGTGTAAACCGCCAGGTCGATTTTGATCGAGTTTTTACTAGTTGGATAGGCGTTCCATTTAAAATCGTCAAGACCGTTTTTTTTTTGTTTTCGTTATATCGCAGATGATAATAGTCGTATGGGAAAAGCCATGGGCGAAGGCTAGTTGTATATGATGTTTGTTTTAGCCATCTACACATTGAAGACAATGGCCGGTAGTTATGTGGCACCCAACGCCATAGCGGATTGTTGTTATGGCAACAGTATTAGGTCATGGGTAATAACACTACGCCTAATACATTAATATGGAAAAATATTCATGAAAAGTGGTAAGTAATGGTTATTTTATATCTTATTCTGACAACTAGACAAAAAAGGCGATTAAAATCTTCAAGAATATTCTAGTGACTCGGCCCTGATTCGCTTGGGAGATGACCCTATATACGTACCATACATACATACATACATACATACGTATCTTCACGCCAAGTCTCTTACGGGATAGGCAGAGAGTATCGAGTGCCAAACCTCACTGTCCTGAAAAACCTGCCTTGCTTCCTCCACATTCATTTTCTTTTTCATACAAATAAACATTTTACCGTTTCATGCAAATACATATATCCGTACTAATGTTATAATTAATGTTAGTCTGTCTGTCTGTTACCCTTTCACTGCTAAACTGTTGGACCGATTTGGATGAAATTTTATATGCATGTAGCTAAAGATCCAATTTCAAACGTAAGCTGTTTTTTTAAAAATCAATCCCCTAAGGAATATGATGGGGGATATGAAAGCCTATTCGAGACAAAGTAGTAGCGATCCAAAAAGAATAAAGAACAAACTTGAAAGGGAATAAAATAATTAAAATTCTACGTTAAGACAAATTCTACGCAATGCCAAAGTTTTGGTAAAGTGCAGTCGTCAATACGCGTGCTTGATACCTATCGCGTGAGCAGGTAGTGGGAGGATCAGAAGATAGCGGGTGGGTAGGCGCGGTTCTTAGATAGTACGTCCTCACTTCGTGTTATTTCCCGCGCCGTATTGTAGCCAATACGCAATAGTCCTATTAATATTATAAATGCGAAAGTTTGTAAGTATGTATATATGGATGTTTGTTACTCTTTCACGCTCGAATGGCTGAACGGATTTGTCTGAAATTTGGAAGACAGATAGATTGTGACCTGGATTAACATATAGGCTATTTTTAATCCCGATCGCACACCGGGTTTCTGTGAAAACGCGGGCGAAGCCGCAGGTAGCAGCTAGTAGTCTAATATTTTTATTTAACACTAATTACTACCCGACCTTTTAAACATCGTATCGCTTTATGGCAGAGTGACAGCTGTTAACTGTTTGTATGGATTAAAGCATTCGTTTTACCATTTTCTTTGCAATTTTCCGGTTTTTCTTTTCCCCCGTGTTGGTCCGGGTTCCTTTGCAGAATAGACCATTTTCCTGCCAGGCAGCTCGTAAAAGTCGAGCGTAGACTTATCGTCAATAACACCGTGACATCTGACTAGGTGGTAGAGTTTCGCAGCGATTCAACCGGATTGGTACCACCGCCTTACCTATTCCTGCCGCCATAACGTCATGACGTGTTCCGGTTTGGAGAGTAAGGTAGCCGGTAAACTTGCTTTTGCTCGAGGTCTAACATCCCGACCTCAGGTTTGCAACGCACCATTACCACCTTTGGTGTCTCTAGGCGGCGTGAATTTCTAACCATCAGGATATCCGTCTGCTTGTTTGCCTTCCAATAACAAAAAAAGTACCTTCTCCTGACAATTCTTAACACAAAAAAGTATTAGCAAATTAGTCCATCCGGTCAGGCATGATGTGTTTGCCAAGCGCTAATTATTACAATAATAGCAGTTGCCCGCGTGGTCCCACAGGAACATTGTTTCGGGATAAAAACTATCTTACGTTTTAATCCAAGTTACTCTCTGTGTGTGTGTGCCAAATTTCATGAAAATCGGTTTAGCAGTTTTTGCGTGAAGGAGCAACAAACAAACGTACAAAGTTTCTCATTTAAAATATTATTAGGATAAGTTACCATTTTTAACTTTACAATGGGTATAGTAAGTTATCCTTAAAAGATAGACATGTCAACTTAAACCAATAAAACCAATGCGGACTTTTTTGTAAGTCTATAAAAAAGTAATAATATCCCACTGATTTGTAATTTAGTTATGTATATAAAAATCAATACCTAATATAATGATGATTATGTCACTCGGTGTCCGTTTGAAAGCCATTTAATTTGATAAAAAAATATTGAATCAAGTTCCAGGTCAAGGTTTCAATTACATATTAAATTGCTTGCTTTGTACGCGGCGTTTGACAAACTTGTTGCTAGCGCTGGGTCTACAATCGCGGGTGTTTACTGAAGTGGACAATTTCATTTTACAAAACTTTCATTCATCTCGATCCGTTCGTTTGTTTGATAGCGATGGATAAGTCTGTTTAATTAAATTTAAAAGAAATTTTATGAAAAAAAAATGTTCTGAAATTTTGAGCAAAATTATTTTGGGCTCTATTATCTCCCAGTAACTAGGTATGTCGTGTTCAATCAATATTCAAAACAACAATTATTATGACCCACATTAAGATCCTGCATCGCGGTATTATAGTTTCTTAACCCTGTAGCACATACATATAAATTGGAACGCTTATCAATCAGACCTCTGTTCCCAGACAGTAAACCCTTTCGGAAAGCTCTGCCATTATCATTCGTAGCACAGCTACATCATCAGGTTTTCATATCTTTCACAATTATTTTTCAGTGTTATCTCCAAAGGACACACACGGTCCTTAATAATAATAACAACGATCAACATAGATTTTACATGATCCCAAATGTCAAACGACAACTTGATAAATATTTAAATTTAATGTATACATAGCTTTAACTTAAAGTCACCTTACAAAAGCAAACTTATTTGTCTAGATTTCTTAACAAGGAAATTTGTCTGGAGTTGCAGTAGTTATTTTTTTTTCGGTACTCGTTGCCAGTTCGGATTTAGAAGAAATGATACTTTACACGAGTTTGAAAGTTTTAACAACGCTTACTTACTTTCTGTACTACCTCTCTATAATATATTGAAAAAGTCATAAAAGAGCTGTGTCTGATTATTAGAGATATTCTAATAAAAAAATTGGTATGGTCTAATCAAAGTCATTATTCGTTTTCTTACAATTTTTTTGCCAATTAAAGATTGGGTTCTTTTTTTAACTGACTTAAATATATTTTGTATGTTTATTATGCGATTACTCGGTCAAAAATGATTGGATTTTGATGTTTTTTTTCAAAACCTAAAGTGTTTTTGCGTTATACTTAAAAATGCATATTTTTTAAAAAACAATGATTAAATAATAGCGGTCTAAGAGTTGGACTTGACTACATAAGGTCCCAGGTTCGAATCCCGGGTCGAGTAACAAAAAAGAAATTGTGGTATTTCCAATTTCTAGTAAAAAAAATGTTGCCCGTGATTGGATATGTGCCCGGTTGACTATCACATTGTGGGACCTAGTTTCTTCGGCTAGTCGTGGGTGCTCTGGTTGGGTGTTTGTCTCCCCTTCTGGGATATAGACGTGAGGATTTGTAGTTTTACTGCGCTTCAATTGTTTGAAGCTAGAAACATCTACATCGGAGATTCCCAAAATTATTTAATCTAACAGCCACTTTGTAAATCAGTAATTTTGTAGCGTCCTTTTCCCCCTTTTTTAACGTTAAAAACTTCAATAATAATATATTTGACTCGCCTGGAGTTTAATAAGACCATATTTTTCAGGTGGCATTTAACTTTAAACGCCCACAAGGGGGCGTTATTGCCCTCTTTGGGAAAGACTGTTACTTACCGCTACGTTGTGAAATAAGAATATTAAAAAGCCGTTGAAGAGTAATTCTTTGTACATTAGCGATACTTCAAAAATTTGCGCCATCGTCGGAGTATTTTTTTTTGTTTCAGAAGTATCTTGTTATTGTTTTTATCCCACTCGAAAAAAAAGAAGTTCTAAATTTAACTTTTTTTTCTTTTTGTATATAATATGTTACGCGATCGCTCGGCCAATTACGAACCGATATTGATGATTAATTTTTTGAAAAGGTAGGACATGATTCTGAGGTAGTCCTACATTCAACTTTTCATGATCCGACGACTGGTTATTGAGTTATAGTTAATAGTGAAAAAAATATATATTAGGTATAATATTATCAAATAAAGCTAACCGACGTTAACAGCTATTAACAGTTTGTATGTTTTTTTTGGGTAAGCTTATAATTAATTTTAATTCAAGTATTGTTTTTCCCATTTTCCCTGCAATTTTTTTAGGGTTCGGTAGCAAGGGGCTAAAAACGGAACCGTTATAGATTCGTCATTTCTGTCTGTGTGTCTGTCCGTATGTCACAGACTTTTATTTCCGAAACTATAAGAGCTATGCTGTTGAAACTTATTAGGCAGATGTATTCTTTGAACCGTATTAAAATTTAGACACAAACATAAAAAATACCAATAGATTTTGGGGGTTCCCCATACTTAGAACTAAAACCAAAATATGTTTTTTATTCATCAAATCCGTAAGATCTATGGATAGTTCATTAAAAATGATATTTAGGTTTCTGTCATTTTTTTCTAAACTTAATAGTCAGCGCGGGAGACACTTCCAAAATAGTGAAATGTGTCCCCCCTTGTAACTTTTAAAGTAAGATAACGATAAAACTAAAAAAATATGTTATTTACATTACTTGTAAACTGACACGGAAATTGGTTTAAACGAGATCTAGTGACTAGTATTTTTTTTAATAGGTACTGTAGAGTGTAGCACCAAGACTTAAAATAGTTGTACTTAACCGTTAAGAGCTGGCGCTGTGTGCTTTAGAATCGCGCAATTTGCAGAGGTGACATATTATACATAGTGTATGGAATAAGAAATGATTGCATTGAAAGGTTATTAATGTTATGATGACTGCTTATACGGAACCTTTCATGGTCGAGTCCGACTCGTACTTGACCGGTTTTGTTCTTTTCGAACCTTCTACCAACCAAACATAGAATGTATTAGCAAAATTGGTTCATCCGTTTAGTCGTGATGCTATATGACTAAACGGAATAGGAATTTATTTTGATATTACTTAAAACTGCTAGTAAGATGTTGATAAAATTTATTTCAGAACATCTCGGAATCATTACTTACATTCGCACAAATAACTTACAAATTGCGACGTAGTAAAAGTATCTTCACGCCCATATCACGAAGAGGTAGGCCGAGGCACCACCAGGGCATCCACGACTAACCGAAGACACTAAGTCCCTCAATGTAGTAGGTGGCAAGCCTATCGCCAACCGGTCACATATCCAATCATGAGCAACATTTTTTTTTATTAGAAAATTAGAAAAAACACATTTTCTTATTGTTACCCGGGAATCGAACGCGGAACCGCATAAAGTCAAGTACAACACCTGGACCACTAGACCAGAGGCAAACAGCTGTACAGCATTCCATCCCTTATCTAGAAATAACTAAATGTTAATGGTGCGTTTCTTACTATCAATCAATCTGAAAACCTATCTTCTGGAAATCTTAGGAAAATACGACTTACATTAAGAGCGTCAGGAGGGGGCATTTTAGGGGGTCAATGAAGTTAAGCTTAAAAGGCATGATTATTATCAACCGGGGCCAATATACTGATGCAAAATTGTAATCTCAAAACGAGTTGTCACCGTCATTTTTGTAACATTCCGTGTTATTTTAGTACACTTATATCGTAAGTGGGCTTGTTGGTTTTGCTTATTTATAGCATCGGTGGGTAAGGATATCCTGATGGGTAGTAACGCGGCTATATACCATTGGTCTATACCAGGGGTGGACAAACTTTTTTGACTGCGGGCCGGTAAATTAAAAAAGTAGTGGCGGGCCAGTAAATTTAAATAAATCTTGAGGCGGTACGGTTAATTAAAAACACCTAAAAAAAGCTGTAATTATTACGATTATAAACGTTGTACAAAGATAACGCGAGGCAATTTTTATTTGTTTTTACAATCTATTATTAAAATAAAATCGATTTATAAAGTCTTAACATATGAAATACGTATTATACATGTTTAAAGTATAGATTTAGTATCGTAATTATTTAAATTTCAATAGTCTATTAACTTTTGACCATTATTTTTTTAAGGAAGTTCATATGTTTTCTGAAAAAAAAAACGCTCGGCGGGCCGGATTAAAACCTCTCACGGGCCGGATTAGGCCCGCGGGCCGTAGTTTACCCACCACTGGTCCATACCATATGTCATTGCTGCATTGCCAACCGGAGACTGGACTCTTATAGGTATATTTTGGTTTACCGGCACTCTACTACATAATTTTAAGCACGATAATGGTGAGCACTGGTACCGTAGTGGAAAAGATACGGTGATGGAGTAAATACTCAAAATAGCGTGTTTTGCAGCAGCTAGCCTGGACCAATAGTTGCCTCGTTCGTGTTCCATGCTTCATCCCGGTCGTAAATGTATCTAGGCGATGGTTATTTCTCACAATCATAATAGGTGTTTGTTCGTTATCTCTATGCTAAAAACAAGCCAGAATAGTCTAGTAGTAGTACTGATTGTTTCATTAACGGGCGATGGGGTCGTCGTATCCCTACACTATGAAAGGTAAGAGTTTTAGGATTTCTCTAGTAAATTATCTTCCGTATAGTTTCATATTCATAAGAACAATTCACACATTCTCTTTGTTACGTGACCCAGGGATTGAACCTCATAATGTCAAGCCTAATACCGAACTGCTAGAACACAGAGACAGAGGACATATTAATATGTAAGTCCCATCGATAGGCAACATAGCGAGGTGGGGTATGCTTACGTTAAATACGTTTATGGAAAACGTGATCAAACTAATCATGCATTAAATCGATGCGATTAACATATATCGATTATAATTATCCTCAAGCGACTTTATAGTTACAGAGATTTATTGCACCAATGGCTCATTGACAGGATGTTTTCCCCGTGTTGGTCCGTGTCTCCTGTGTAGAATAGATAGCCTGCGTAGCAGCTTGTAAGTGGTGAGCATAGTCTATAATATGTAGGGATTCCAAGCTTTCCGCTATTTGTGGGATGTGCCATTTCTGGGACATTAAAGAAGCGGCTGAGTAAGTGTGCCGAAGCCGGACGTGAAATATTCCACTTTTCAAAATTATGTGCACACGCACACAATCATACTATTTTCTACTTGTAAATAAAAAATCTCTAAAGAAAAAATGCTAATTCAACAGGTAGCTTTATAATAACACTAGCGGTCCGGTACTTGCTTTGCTACGTATATGACCACTATATGATCGCATTATTGACATAATACAACAAAAGGAAAAAAAAAAACTGAAAAAAGTTTTAATACGACAGCACAATCCCTACCTGAAAAAAGTTTCAATTTGACTGGAAAATACCCATTAACAAAATGATCCGTCATTTCAATAAATTCAATAATTCATTTGTTACAAAAAAATGTGACAAATGAAGAACCGCTCTACCGATTTTATGCAAACTTCACATAAACCACCTACTAAATAGTCCGAACAAAGCCTAAACGTTTGGTTTGGATAGGTGAGCCCGTTCTTAATTTATTAAATTACAACGAAAAATGGCATTGGTTTCCATATACATATATGTATAGATTTAAATGATACTAAATGTATCTAACATTATTTTACTATTACTACATACTATATTATTTTACTTCTCACACTTCTGAAACTGAATCCTCATTTTTTGGATTCTAAACAAAATTAGTTAACTTATTTTTAAATCCTTGCCCCTCTTTTGGAACCATTACATTATGCAAATGCGAATTATGAAGTTTGCAAGCCTGGTTACACTGGTCTACACAGCTTCTACTGGTAGTGTGCTGTGCTGCAATTTGTCTGGTCTGGTCAAATCGATATTACAATGTTGATGGTTTTTTTTTTGCTTTAATGCGTCATTTATCAAATTGTCCTAAATCAAGTAGTTTTTAAAAATTCGTAATTTATATATTTTTAATAATTCGTGTTTTTTGCTTTTTGCTTACATAGGTGATGTTATACAATATCGTCCATCGACAAGTGACCTACCGAAATTTTCTAATAAACTAATAATAGAAAATAAACTTCAAAATCAATCTTTAATGTTTTTTAAGTTATTAAATATTTGAATATTTTAAGTAGTGTTTTTGACCTTGCTTTACATTTTTTACCGTAACTCCTATGTTTTTGGGTCGATTTGGATTCTATTTATTATTTTCAAAAGTTTACGAGTATAATATAGTTTCACGAATTTGCTAAAATTTCTTTCAAAGCTAATTTGTTATCCTTTAAAATTAAATATTATCAATTATCGATTTAAAATATCAAATTTGAAGTCAAATTTAGCAGTTTCACAACGTTGTTTTTATTATTTAATAACAAGTAGTTTACCCGCGACTTTGCGTGAAACAGTTATGATTTACATACAAACTTTCATCCCTTTTATAGTCCTTTGGGTGTTCATTAAAAAAAAAATGCCTTTATTTGAACTCGAGTCTTAAATATATCAAATTTCATTAAAATCGATCTAGCGTTTTACCCACGAAAACGTAATTGACAGACAAGACTTTCGCATTTCTAACATTTGTTTTTTTTACCATGTAATTTTGAGTTCAAACAGTTTGACAACGTATTATTTTTTTGATAACTAAATTAAAAATGTTAAACGTATCGTCTGTGTGTTCTTACGGTCTGGCGTCGGACTTTACTTTTTGAGGTCCCTGGTTCGATGGAACAAAAACAGAAAGTGTTATTTTTTAATTTTCTAGTAAAAACTATGTTGCCCGGGATTAGATATGTGAACGATTGGCGACAGGTTTGCCAACTATCACATTAGGAAACTTGAGAGTCTTCGGCTAGTCGTGGGTGCCCCAGTCCTCTCCTTCCCTTTTCGGGTATATGGGCGTGAAGATACTTCGAACATAACGACATATTGTTAAGTTTTTCCCCATACATGTGATAATACTGAAAATTATTTTTAAATATCTTCATTTTAATCAAGAAAAATCTGTTTATTTTATCATACGAGTAGTTTGTTTCTGGTTAACGACCCAGAACGGCTTGGGACATAAAAAAACATGATTTATGTATGTATGGTTGTGTGGTGTGCGTAATTTCAACATTTGAATTCAACATGACAGAATTGATTCTTAAAATGATCAATTTGTAGATACAGAATCACTAGTGGTCTAGCATGAACATCTATCGAGTACTCGTTAAAATTTTGAACTAAATCCTATAAAAGAAGGTTCTTAATATGAAAACAGGTGTTTTTTTTTGTTTTTTTTTTTGAGGCTAAAGTTGACGAACAAGCATACGCCTCTCCTGATGGCAAGAGACATACATACATATCTTCACGCCAAGTCCCTCACGGGGACAGAGAGTATCGAGTGTCAAACCTCACGATCTTGGCAGACCTGCCTGGCTTCCTCCACGCTTATTACCGAAAATCGTGGCCTATAGATTCGGCATGTAACAGGTGCGTCACTGGCCTGTGGTCTGTGTCCTAACATGCAAGTAAAAAGCATCTTTTTACTAGATAGATAATATTTATGTTTTTATAATGTTTAAACGCAGTTTGAAAACTTTGATATCGATTCCTTTTAAATTTAATCAAAATTCGTGTATTCATTTTTGATTTATATTTAATATGGGATTTAGTTTTGTCAATATTTAATTGAAGTCGGTTTGTCAAAGCCTACTACTATTCTACGTTTAAATTATTTCCTCTATAGGAAGGTAAGCAAGCAGGTAGATATTCTGATGATGAGTAATCAACGTTGCCCAAAGGCGCAAATTGAGGATGGGATTCAAAGCCTTTTACGTCTCTACGGTATCTATCCCATGTCTTAACGATTGGCGAGCACTGATGTTTTGATGGCAGGAATTGGTAAGGCAGTGCCGCTATAGCTGTCTCTCATTGCAAAGCCCTAGTCTGTTTGTTACAATAGAATAAGCCAGCAATATCAATTGGGGCACTTTATTAATCCAATAACATGCGATGGGGTTGTTCGTTCCCTACATCGAAAGTTTAGTTATTCTTATTATGTTTATTCACTTGTAATGTAATTTTTATCGAAAACATCAATTGGCCGGTAAATATTCATGCTATAAAGCTTATACAAGTTGTTGGGGATTGTCATCTTTTTGGGGAAGGGATATAATCAGGTTGATTTCCTGATGGTGCTTCTTTGTTAGTAGGTAAGTCTACACTTCTCTCTATATAGGAAAACGACTGTGGCGATCACAGGATTACGTTAGAAACGCGGTTTAATTCCGAATCGTCATGAAACTGTACCTTTAATAAAATAAAGTAAAAAATATGAAACGAGAAGTAGGATGCCTACTTTTTCGGTAAATTTACTTTGGCTGATAATTTTCAGTCTTTTATTGCTATAGTTGTTTTTTTTAAGTGCATCTTTTTGTACGGTTTTTAATTAATGATTACTAATTTAAAACTCGCTGTTCTGGGTAACTTTGTGCAGCCCGGCCCGAGTCATGCCATTTTTAAGTATTTTTTTTTTAATTACTTATGGTATTCTGTATTGGAGCGGAGATGGTTTCACCAATTCATAAATAAAACTTATAAATACTATATGAATTACTGAAGTTAATATTTTTTAATGTAAGAAGATATGGAACAGGCACGTGCCTCTCCTGATGGTAAAAGTCTTATTAATAAATACAGACTAAAGTACTCCATGGTTCAACCTTGTATTATACTTTTTATTACAATGTGTTATAATCTATAACATTAACTTTTGACCGCCTCGATGGTCGAGTGGCTAGCGTACCCGCCTAACTACACCGAACAACCGCGAGGCTCCGGGTCGTTTCCCGACGGGGGCAGACATTGTGTGATGAACATTTAGATAGCGTTTCCGGGTCTGTTTGCTTATAACATTTATTCTGATATCTATTTAA
>NJDC01005046.1:80988-92779 GCA_002245475.1 Calephelis virginiensis
GCGAATTATTAACATTTGGTTCGTAGTAAACAATAAACTATATAACGGGATTAGTTGAATTTAGTTCTAATAAAATGTTAATAATACGCTAGTATTGTGTTCAAAAGTACCTAAATTGACAAATACGATTCCAATTTCCAATTCGCATTATATCGAGATTCAACAGTAACCCTACTGATCGAAAATTTGTAAAACGGCGCAGGGCGCTTGCTCGAATGTTTGTGTACGATAGCGCAATAAAATTATTCCCTAATCATTCCAAAATATCAAAAATGCACAACGTTAATATTCAAGATTTCACTTCTGCTGGCACCCATGGAGTGCAACCCGTGTTTTTTTAATAACACTTGTACTTTTCAACAATTAACGTTGCGGAATACTTTATGATACACTTTAGTCAACTGGTTTCACTTGTTTTCAGGGCTTTACAAGTAGAGTTAAATAAATCTAATTCATATTAACGCATGGTATTTGGTCGTTAGTAACTGACGGTACATAAAATATTACGGTTACGATATTGTAAATTTAGTGTATTGTGTGAAAAGGGTAAATTTTTAAAGTGTGATTTGCTCAATTTTTAGAGATATTTAATTATTTACATTTTAGTTTGAGCTGTGATTTTAAGTTGGAAACCAACTGTATATCATTATTGGGAAAATATGTTGTCTCCTTGGCCCTACGGTTGTCTGGCAGAGATAGATTCGAATCGATAAAACCGCCTCTGTGCACCTACCTTAATATCAATATTATAATACGGGCTATTTATTTAAAATGTGTATTTAACACACTCACAAAAGAGGAGATAAAAAGGGATTCTACTGTATGTTTTTTTTTTTTATTTCAGTTTTGCATGTTTGGTACGAAACTGCGAACGTGTTATATTTCAAAACCCAATAACAGACCGATTGTGATGGTTCGTTTTTGAGTTTTGAAGTATAACTTGTCGGATTTGATGAAATTTATGTGGGACCACCTCGGAGCCTACCTTCCAAATAATAAAATGAAATGGCAACGTAGTAATGAAATTGGGGACTGGAAAACTGGATTATTTTATAGTTGTTTTTCGCTCAAATTGTTGCGTTAAATTTACTTATTTTCCGGTAACTTTACATTTTTTCTCTTGACACTAACTCAACAAAAAGAGAATTAGCAAAATTGGCCTGGATCGATTCCGGCGTGATGCAATGACCAAATGAAATGGGGATTATTTTTTTATATATAAGAGATGAATAAGAATTAAGCATTACAGTGACCAATATTGTGATTTTTGGTGCATAATTAAGGATAGCGCACACTGTTGACGGGCCGCATCGCTGCGCAATAATCCGGCTAGATCGCTTTCCTAAATTTTGTATGAAGCGACGCACACTATGCCGGCCCCGCATTGTGGCAGTATTGTGCTTGTACCGGAGATGTGATGCGCCCCAACCCGACACGCTGCAACCCCTGAAAGTATGCGCTATCCTCGAAGTATGTTTATGAATTCATTAATTTGTTAACCACATTAAATTGGTTTCGTATATTCTGTAGTGCGTGATCATATTATTCTCGTCATAATTGAAAAAAAGGCTGCGTTCAGAAGCGCCTTAGCAACAAAACCATTCCATAACCAGATGGAATATCTATATTAGTTCCTGATCTTTTACTATTTAATGCCATTTGTGTCTTCGGGATGTAACGACCTCATCGCACGCTGGGGGGGGGAATCCTGTTATTTATATTACTACGTTATTCTACTAGTCATAAATAAGTGGTAGAGTGGCATCTACCATTTCCTTACCTATTTCCACTACTATAGTGTCAGCGCTCGCCATTGTGGTGTCCTAAGCTGAAGGTTACGTAGTCGGTATGACTTGCACACGTAGCCTAAGCTCTTGACCATATGGCAGCGACAAATCTGAACATATGTGGTATCTTTAGGCGATGCTCATCTCTTACTATCAGAAGAGTCTCCTACAAGTTTTCGACAATGGTAAGCAGTGGTGCTATTGCGACAGGAAAAGATAAGGTGGTGTATACCCACTCGTGTGAGTAGTCGCAGAACTGCCATCTAGATAGAAGCCACGGTGTCAGTGACAAAAGAAAAATTGCTCCGTGTGAGTTGCCTAGTGGCCTCGGTTGACCTTTAAGCTGGCACATGATAATGTCGAGCATTTATGATTAAATTGAAGAACTTTTCACTTATTTAAAAGTCACTTTGTTGATAAAGGTACATTAATAATTGCTCTTCACTTACAAGCTGCTTTTCAGTAAGACGAATGGTCTGTGGAAATCTGAATCTCGGTTCACGTATAAAAGAAACAACAACAATTAAAAATTAACACCTTAGCCAATTAAACAATGATACTACTTCAGCTGTTACAAGTTTGTAATACGTAAATAGTTTTGTATCATTTGCGTGTAGGATGACAATGGTCTTGCTTTGTTAAAACACAGGGAGGACAAGACAGATTTCCCGATAGTGAGAAATATACGTAGTCTGAAGATACTATGATTTTTTCGCTGTCAGTCTGATACTAAAATGGTAAGACTCAAGCGTACGTTTATCTAGTACTATACCTTCTAATGTTTACGTCTACAATGGCAAACACTAGCGACATTCATCAGAATTAGATAAACGGTGGTTCTTGTAAAAATCAGTATTTTATCACCTAAATAATTATAGATACGGCATTAGTGACAAACCAACCGGCGACGTTTGCCTATTACGAGCTGCTTGGTATAAAGAGAGATTGAGAGCTACTAAACCATTCAACTAACCCGCATTTCACAAACCACAGGTATTTTTTAAATGTTAGTTTGCTATCAGTCTGTAAATTCTGAAAATCATTTTTATACTCATTATTCCACAAGGATGCAAATTTAATTATTGTTTAATGTAATTTGTGCAAAATGGGTTAATCAGAAAGCTTAGTAGCTCTTCTACTGAGTTGGCAGTTCTTCAACGTCTAATCTAGGTCCTATTGGCAAGTTGTAACAGAAATCAGAAATACCACTCAGTGTGGCTAACTGCGCTAGTAGAATAAAACGACTATTAAAATTTCTAGAATAATTCACAAGAATATAAACCCATGAAAAGAATCCTTAACGTGACCTAAATCGTGGCCACCCTACATGCTAATCACGATTACATCTGTTCACACTTAAGATTACATCATCTGTATAATTATACGTTTTCATTTACAAATAAATACATACACACATGTACTTACATACACATATGGCCTAGAAATGGCGGCACTAGTCTTTTGTATGGGGTCGGGGTTTGTAGTCGTTATAGTGTTATGTAACATCGTTAGTTCCAAATGATTAGGCGGATTTAGAGGGTATTCTTTAACTAATAGTTTCAGTTAAGTTTTAGTAAAAGCAGTGGTACAAGAGCGATGATATTTTCGGTTAACGTATTTTAAGCACAGTAAAACTGCAATAATCGGTTTATTTATTACCACGTTGCTGTATATTTTTTGTTAAAAGATAGCTAATGATTCCGAGATGGTTTCTCCCGTGTTGATCCGGACTACTTTGCAGAATAGACCATCTGCTTTCCTACCAGGCAGCTCGTAAAAGGCGAGCATAGGTTTAGCGTCAGTAACACCCGAGACGTCCTACAAGGTGGTAGAGTTTCGCAGCGACTCGCTTGGATTGGTACCAACGCCTCACCTTTTCCCCGCCTCTATACCCTCAGTGCTGGCCGTGTTCCGGTTCGGAGGGTAAGGTAGCCTGTAAACTAACTTTGCTCGAGACCTAACATCTCGGCCTCAGATTGGCAACGCACTATTATCACCCTTGGTGTCTCCAGACGGCCTGAATTTCGTACATATCATAAAAAAACATAAATTTCATCAATATTTGTGGTGGTCAATAATATCGTCAACATTGAAGAACATTTATGCAATATTGAGTATAATGACTCAAAAATCAAAAATGGCTTTTCAGATTATGATATAATTGATATGAGGATATTTAGCAACCATGACCTGTCTTTTTAAAAAAAGAACCATCAAACTCGGTTCGTTATTGGTCGAGTAATGGCGTAACAAAAATACAAAAATACATGAAATCGAATTGAGAAGGAGGAGGCTCCTTTTCAGAGTTGCTTAAAAATTGTTGATTTTGTTTAAAGCGATGACAACAAACAATCACAAGTCTTCTGGCGGTAAAAGACAACGCATGATAAATCTTCCTTTTCTGTCCATTAATTTTAATGACATTGTCATATCAAAGTCAAGATGTATTAAATTGAATCTAAAATTTTAATAAGCCGACGATACACGACTGATGAGTAACGAGCATTAAATGAACGAATCTAACAAGCGAATAGTGCATGACTAATGAATTGCTATTCCCGACACTAGGACGTAGCGTGTTGAGCCTGAAGTAGTAAAAGCCTTTTCATGTTAGCAATGTTAACCTTACATTAATTTATAGGATATTAAACTTAAAGCTCCGAGAACCTTGAAGGAACCTTAACGTAGGTCCCAGACAAGCTCTGCTATCATGGCCGTTGCGCAAACCGGAAAAATGTATTTACAGAAATGTCTTACAAGCAACTTGACACACTTACGGTATTCCGTTTAGATAATTTATGTGAAGAGGCCTTTAATGATGGCACAGATAGGCCTTTGCTTGTTCTAACTTTGCAAATTGATTTACAATACTTTTTGGACTCTATGAGTTAAAAAATATTGAAATCGTTCTTCTTTTCCTCTTGTTGTTGACATAGTTACTAACCGATTTTTCTTCCAAATGCCTTATTCCTTGAGAAATAGAGCTTGGACCTCTTTTAAACAAGAGTAGACAAACTCTTTTCTTAACTTACAACATTCCCCTGTATATGAAACTTCTATATTCTAACATTTGCTGTACAATGTATGATATAAGTGCCTGTGTGGTTAGCTACACTCTCTTAGCCTTTAAATTTCTAGTACACCTCTATTGACTTAATTGATGTTTAAATTTTGTTATCTTATTTGTTCCAGATAAAAAAACCGGGGCCCAGATTCAAACCCTGACCGAGTCCAATGTCATTTCAAATTTCCAATCTGGCGATACGAATGCGAACACAATACAAAACGATACATTCCCAAGTAAAAATTACGAAAATAGTCAAAAACAAGCATATACACACAAAACACAAGATATGTCAACCTCATCGACAGCTTTAAAGAAATCTGAAGATGATTTTGACGTAAATGAATATTTTGCTAGATTGCAAGGAACGAGATACGTAAGCGCACCACTGAATAGCTGTATAAAGGAAGATCAAAATGCCAATATGCAATTAGAAGAAAATCTGGAAGAAATAAATTTAAATGAGCCTGACAAAACTTTGGATGAGACCCATAGTTTAACTTCTGATATTGCACAGAATTTTTCGCAATTGCCCACCGTACTTCCACAAGTAGCTAGTGTTGTTTTTAGCTCGTTTTCTAATATGTTGAATTTAAAAAGCAGAGAACAGACACCTGATGAAGGGAAAGATATTAATATTCCAAATGATTCATCAGTGCAGATACGTAACCAACAATACGAGCCAACAGTACCATTGTCGGTACCGGAAATACCACCTAAAGATATAGCTCCGCCGCCGTTAAAGGAACCACCAGTATCTGGTAAGTTATTTTTGATGTAAGTTATTCTATGTTAAAAAGAATGTTATTTTATCATACTCTCCACAATAATTCATAGATATTTAATTATATTCATAGTAACATGCAGTGTCGATGATGGTCACACTTTGTCTTCTATCTATAATATAAGAAAACGGATTTCTGTTCTTGGTTATCACATCTCGCGTGAACGTATATTTAAATAACTATTTCGCTAATTATTTTTTGGTCGTGACAATTATTGTCAGCAGAATATTTTTATGAAAAAATCGTTAAATTAAGACGGGACAACATGTGCCGGGTCAGCTAATATAAAATAAAATAGAAATACTTCATTGCTAGTCTCTGTCCAGAACCGATCTCGAGCCACGTGGCTCGGTGACTTTAGGCGTGAATGCTAACCCCTCGACCAGCAATGTGGCAAAGGGAGTGCGTTCATCTCTTAAGATGGTAACAGTTCTTTGGTTACTTTGCTATTAAAAGTAACACGCTACTAGATAAGTTCTACGTCAGATATAAACATTTAATTATTGACTAACAGTACTCATGTTGTTATAAAAAAACTTTCAAAATATCCCATTGAAGAGTCTATAGTCTAGGGAAGTGCAACATCATTTAGAACAAATTGTTCATTAATGAATTATTCATTTTAATTTTATACATCAAACTGCTCAAAGCCCAAAGACAACTTATTTCTCCAAATCCCCGAACTTTCGATTAGTATATATAATAATAATGTTTTGAAACAAATACCCAATAAGTATCGATAATAATGTTTTAAAGTTAATTCTGTGTAGTGTAGACCCGTAACAAAAGCTCTGTGACAGGTAGTCTAGATTTCTAAAACCATTGTCATAAACATTTTTGGTTATTATGATATAAACATTACATAAGTAAGCCAGTTAAAAAAAATTCGCATTTATAATATTAACCTGTATTAACTATACCCGCCCTTAATAATTATTGAATTAGAATAATGTTTTTTTTTTTTCAAGAGAATTATCTTTTATGCGAACTTAAAGAAAAATCATCAAAATTGATCAAAATATCTGTAATGACACAAAAAGGAAAATTATTTAGGAAAATAGTTCATTTGAGTAATGTGTTTTAACAAGTTCTTACAAAATATTTAAATAGGTACGTTACGTTAATAAGATAATTATATATTAATAAATACGAACGTTAATAAGACAAATACTTATTCACTTTTATTTTTTTTTTCAAATTGCGTAATATAAGAACAATATTTTATCATACATAATAAAGATACTCCATTAATGAATGAATGAACAATTTAATTTTGGCTATCCCTTTAATGTTATAGACAGATACTTAATGGTAGTTTCTGATTTCAACACACAACAATTTACTAAACAAAATGGCGGCTAAGACATTGACCTGCGTGTTGAGATGAACTTATCGTGCCTTAAGTTTTTTATCTAATGATTATAATTAATTATGTTACCGCATAGCTTCCGGCGATGTATACTTAGTTTAGTATAAAAAGTCAGTGTATCAAGTTCTTAGGGTCCCTCAAGTGATGTGTAATTTTCTTATTCTGAATCAGGGAATTTGGTAGACCAACATTCCCGCGGGCGTCTGCAGACATGTTCGCCGGATGTTGCTGCTATAGGTCAGTGCAGTGTCTGAACCAGGAATGTTGCGAATATCAGCATCAGCGTCAGCTGATTATCAGCATTGTTTTCAACATCAGCATCCGCATTAATCGATGCTGATTTTATTGCTGATATTCAGGTCGTGACATGTCGGTTGAGCGCGCGGCTTTCCTTCAGCGGTGGGTTTTTGACCAATCAAAGATCATAAATCGTTACTTGTCATCACAATTGGTAAACAAACACTTTGGCTACTTATTGAATTTTTTAACGTAATTGATCTAAAAGCACGGCAATGCCCCCGCCAAGTCGAGCCATTCGTAGCGCAAGGGCACTACCTACCTTTTCTCAAAGTCGTTTTTTTGAATCCTCACAAAGTTAGCTTCCGATTTTCCAGATAGTACATATTCTCAGAGTATAGTGTCAATAATAGACTAATTAAACATACAAAGTCTCAATCAAATAGTTCTAATAAGTAATTTAAATTTTATTGATATCTAAAATACACGGATTTCGTCACTGGCACACTCACTGATACACTGACACACTGATGACCGTCAAAATGTTAGGCTACTTCCTGAAGTGCCAGAAAGCTGAAATTTTGTATATAATCTAAATTAAATATACAACCAACAAAAAAAATTATAAACTTTCGACTTTCGCCCCCGACTTTAAACAAAGTTCAAAATACAAAAATCACTACCGTGCTTCCAGATAAACTAATAACTTTCGCCCCCCCATCCCCTAAAATTGGGGAATGAAATATAACCCGGATTTAGCGGCAAATGGTACATGGTAATCAATAAACTATCAAAGAAAAAAAAAGACAGTGAATGAGTTCATGAATGATGTTCAGGTGTTGGACTTGACTGCACGAGGTCCCAGGTTCGAAACCCGGGTCGGGCAACATAAAGAAAATTGGGTATTTCCAACTTTTTTCCAATTTTTCCAATTTTCAAATTTTCAAAACAAAAAAAAATTTGCTCGCCTCGGGATTGGTAATGTGCCCGATTGGCGATAGGCTTGCCACCTATTAAGTACATTGTGGGACTTAGTGTCTTCGGCTAGTCCTTGGTGCCTTGGTTGTGCCTCTACCTACCTCTTCGGGGATATGGACGTGAAGATGCTAGAAATATTGATGTGCAAGATATAAACCCCAAAAAAGAAAAAAAACACTGAAAAAACTATCTTGCAATTTACAAAAATAACTGAAATAAAACCATAAACATTTGGTGTGAAATATTGCCAGGACGACCATATTATAAGGTTAACCTGTGAAAAGACATCAGATCTTATGTAGAACCAAGCTTCTGAATCTACACGGCCTGACTCTACCGACCCTAACTACACAAATTCTACGCATTAGTGGTTTGGCTGTTTCGTTACTAACTGCAGAAATTAAATATTCGCATCACCTCCTCGATGGTTGCGAAACGGAGAAGCCACATATTTTTACTGATATGTGGAATTTGTGAAGTTTGGTTCGGTAGAGTTAGGTCGTGTAGATTCAGAAGCTTGACTCTACATGAGATCTCTCATCTTTTTCACAGGGCAAACCATACGTGGTTGTGTTGGTAACATTTTATATGAAATGTTTTATAAATAATGCCTCCGCCACTAAAAGGAGAACTATGAAAGTACTTTACATTAGTAAGTAAAGATGTATTATTTTTGGAAAGAATGATTCTTGTAATTAAACCAAACTCGCCCGTGGATTGGTGACTGGTTGACGATAGGTTTGCCAATTTTCACATTGTGGGTCTAAAGTACCTAAGGCTAATCGTGGCTAATCTGGTTTACCTCTGCCTAATTCGTCAGGGATATGTGCGTGAACATATATTTTTTTCATTAAATCAGCATCCGCATCAGCATCAGCTGATGTTAAAAAAACCTGCATCAGCAACAACCCTGGTCAGAACCGTCAAAAGTGTTGGTTCGGGCCCGCTGAGTAGACCATCTGCATCTCTGCCGTCCATCTCGTAAGAGGCGAACAAAGGTTTAAATATAGGCCATCACTGACAAGACCACTTGTGGTAGAATGTTCTTCCCCGTGTTGGTCCGGGCTCGGACTCTCGGCGTCGGTCCGGAATCGGACTAGGTGGTGGAGTTGCGCAGCGACTCACCCGGATTGGTACCACCGCCTTACCTATTCCTGCCGCCATAACGTCATGACGTGTTCCAATTTGGAGGGTAGGGTAGCCGGTAAACTTACTTTGCTTGAGGCCTAACATCCCGGCTTCAGGTTGGTAACGCACTATTACCATCTTTGGTGTTTATAGACGGCGTGAATTTCTTACCATTAGGAAATCCGTCTGCTTGTTTGCCTTCAAATGTCATAAAAAAATGCTATGCAGCAACTTGCCCATGTAGGATTCACCATGTTCCGGCCAAGAGGGTAGGTTACCTAGCCACTATATTTGGAATATAGGCCTGACGTACCGGCCAGAGGGTAGCGACGCACCTGTTACGTCGATGGTGTCTATAGACTAACAGGAGAGCTGTGTGCTTGTCTGTTGAGCTCTCACATAAAAAATAGACTTACTTTGCTATGGTGGCATAGTCTATACCTACAGATGTCCGCGGGCATGTCCTTCTATTGAATTCTCCGGTTAAGAGTAATACAATTTAGCAGTAATATAGCTTTTCACATATCTTTCAACTGCGTTTTTATTGACTGATTCTAATTTTCGTGTGGTCATGTCAACTAGACATGCAGGATTAGGCGCGTGGTTTCTGACAAACGAATTTAGTGAACGAAAATGAATAAATGAAAAAATTGGTCTTATTAAGGTTGTAATATTTTTTTAATTAATTTTAAATATTTTTAATAGTCTCCCAAAATTTTAACTTATTATAATTACTTTTTTTGTTTATTAGACACGTAGGCTTTAAATTAATTTTATTTGTATTGCAGAAATGTGTTGAACTGAAATATAAATAAATATTTATTAATTAGTAGTAACCCTTTATAAAGTGCAATTTTCCCGGAAATATTTTCAAATGATGTTACCTTTTAATCATTTTACTCTGTATATTCTGTATAAGGATTCTTCAAATTAACGCATTTAACAAACCAAAATATTATCGCCTCTGTGGTCTAGCGGTCCATTAGTTGGACATGACTGCATGAGGTCCCGGGTTCGATTCCCCGGTCGGGTAACAAAAAGAAAATTTGGTTTTCCCAATTTTGTAGTAAAAAAAATGTTGCTCGGGATTGGATTGGACATTGTGGGACTTAGTGTCTTCGGCTAGTCATGGTGTGGTTGAGCCTCTGTCTACCTATTCGGGGATATGGGCGTGAAGATACTTACTTATACTTTTTTTTAACATAATATGACACCTATTTTTTGTTTCTGCAAACTTCAAAAGAGTGAGAGAAATAATGACAATATGTTGCTTAAGTCGAATTTTATTGAATTAAGTAGCCGTACCTACCCACTACTTCGTTCGCGACGATTTAAATGACTAAATCGTAATAGGCAGACAAACTTTCCCATTCATAATATAAGTATGGTTGTTATTTCTTACAAAAAACAAATACCAGCTTAAGATGACATGTACATTCCAATGTTTCTCTACATTCTGGATTTCAAGTTATTTCGTTACTTTAAATAGTTTAAACTAAGTGTTGTGTCTGTCATTCTAAACTACAAAACTTATGATTAAAAAAAAATACAAGATAATCTGTAAAACACATACTACAAAATAAAAAAAATATACATTTTGACTTTTGTTCCTCTCTCACTGGGACACCATTTCAAAACGGCTAAATTAAAATTAAATTAATTTAATAAAATTATTCTTTTTGCTAGATTTTATTACAAAAAAAAGTTCAGCAACTGAAATGATCGATGTTTTTGTTTCTCTCATCAGATTTCACAAATTTAACGATTGTGTTTGAAAAATCAGTTGAACCGTTTAATTTACAGTGAAGGCTTTGAGACAACATAATACCTCCTAAAAACATAACTCCTCCATCTGCATGTGGGTAAAAACTAAAACTACACATAAATCAAGCGTAAAGTCCCAAAATGTAAAAAAAAAATGTAAGCGGAACCGCTGTGAGACTATAGTTTGGGTGAATGCTTAAAGAATAATAATCAACCATGGATGAGCTATTAATATAGAGCGAGAATATAGCAAAAGCCTAGAGATAGTTTAATTTATAACCTTATTTGTACAAATTCTCGTGTCGCAATGTTTGTTCCCGTATTTTTTTACTATAAAGTCCGCTAGTTTTCTATAATTTCAACTAAAAATTACTTCATTAAAATATACTGGTAACAGTTGACTTATTATAAGGTATGTACAGTACTTGCAACTCAGGAAGGAGAGTGGTTTTAATTTGTGGCAAACGAGTATTTATATATGTATATTGTCAAAGTGTGTGAGAGACCGGAATCGGTATGGTAAGCATAAAAAAACAAAATTTATTTTGTGTACATGTTTAGGTAATTAATTAATTATATCATTGACGATTAATAATTAATTTATTAATATTTTGGTTTAAAAACTACACGCCATCGTTAAAATATTCTGAAGTTAAAAAATAAGAAGCTAATGAAATTG
>NJDC01005046.1:118141-128625 GCA_002245475.1 Calephelis virginiensis
CCCCCCCGTACCTTTCTTTTTGATTGAGTGTAATGCAAATGTCGCGCTGTCTTGTCTTTCAATGTTGTGTTATAGGTGGTAGAAGAAGAGATAGAGAAAGAACAGATGGCGGAAGAGCCGAAAGAAGAATCTAAGGCAGAGTTACAAGTAAGATATATGATATGCATAAAATTATGATGATATTGTAATTTTTTATTAGTATACAAACAAGCAGACTGTAAAAACACAAGTCGCTTAAACATATCTTCATGCCCACATCCCCGAAGAGGCTGGCAGAGCTACAACCATGGCCTGGTATCATCTATCAACAAGTTATCATTTATGAATTAAATAAAAATAGTTGTCTTCATGTCCGTATCCTTAAAGGGGTAGGCAGAGGTGGCTGCTACGGGTAACCGAAGGCACTAAATCCCACAATGTGTGAGATGGCAAGCGTATCACTAACCGGTTACAGCTAATCACGGGCAACATGGTTTTTATTAGAAAATTTGTAAAACACATTTATTGCCCAACCCAAGGATCGAACCTGAGATCTGATAACGTCAAGTCCAACGTCAGACCGCTAGACCACATACTACTATACTTTACACAGCAATATACAATAGCGCAGTCATGTGATATTTCGTAGTGAAGATTTTCCTTCTTTCGTCCAAACTGGAAAACCACAAGTGAGAGTGGGATCGGTTTGGTGACAAGGTTATGTAAGAAATTATCGCCTCTGTGGTCTAGCGGTCCGGGTGTTGGACTTGTCTGCATGAGGTCCCGGGTTCGAATCCCGGGTCGGCCAACACAAAGAAAATTGGATTTTTCCAATTTTCCATTAAAAAAATGTTGGTCGGGATTGGAAATGTGCCCGGTTGGCGATAGGCTTGCCACCTATAACATTGTGGGACTTAGTGTCTTCGGCTAGTCGTGGGTGCCTTGGTTGTACCTCTGCCTACGTCTTCGGGGATATGGGCGTGAAGATACTTTTTTTTATTGTCACCAATCTTGACGATTTAGTCTCAACTCTCTCATATGAAAATTTGGTCGTTCTTTTGAAAGTGACCGTGTATAATGGTTGAAAAATCATACAACATGTGCATGCTTACCGACTACTCCACTCTCGAGATCGAATACGACAATAATGAGCAATGACGTCTCTTTCAAAGTCGCTGATAAACTACTTTTTATATGTATAGATGGGTCCGGACATGCTCGGCCAACTGAACAACGGTCGTCGGATCGACTACGTGCTCCAAGAGGCGCCATTAGAGATGATCAACGAGTATCTCTTCGCCATGAGCAGTCACGTCTGCTATTGGTAAGATTTCAATAATTTCAGACATTCTATTGGTCCATTTCAATTTTGTGTTGTCGCATTTCTGTTTGCATGAGACATCTTATTGGCACATTCGAAATTTCACGCATATGTCACACAATTTGTAGCAACTTAGAATGTATCAATAATTCCTTCTAGACTGCTACGAGTATATGATTATCAGTTGGTTTCAGACAGCTTGTCGATTTATTTTAGACTGCTTCAGACTTCTAACTTTGCAAAAAATCCGAATAGTCCATTCATTCCGGTTTTCTAATAAGATATTGGCGGTGATTCGGACATACACTTCACAAACCTAATTTATTTTAGATGCATGCTATCTTTTTGAAATGAAACAAAAACGAAAGATATGGAACATTTTAGACATGTCAGATTAGTCCGGACATGTCAAATTGTTATGTTTTAATCAATGTTTTCCGAGTGATAGATTAAACGTCTATAGAAATTACGTGTACGGTCTAATTTGACAGCACTAAAAGTGTTTTGTCTCTTTCTATTACTTTTGTCGAAAGAAGTCAGCGGAATCCTAAAATTTGTTAAGTAAGTGCGCAACGAAACTAGAACCATTGTTGCTAGTTCCAGCTTTTCAAAATAAATAAATAAATATCCCTGGACAAATTACTTAAATTGAACTAAACACCATTAATAGTTATACAATTAAATTTGATACAAACGATAAACATTGCATGCCTGTAAAGGTCAAATATTTGACACTAATACCAAAGACAATATATATCTAATACTTAGCATAAGATCAACTGTATTTCAACAATGTTTGATGCAATAAACGAATATATATGACTATGCTTGTGTGTTGGGTGTTAGTCATCGATACTAATACATAGAAATAATTAATGTCTTTAAATAAACACAAGCAGACCTAGAAATGTAAACATCTAGATGGTTATCACACACGCTATACTGTTACATAAAATTTACAATTAAAAAAATTGTATTAGTAATAAATCATGTCATAAATAAATAAAAAACAATGTACTTTTAGTTTTTGGGAGCAAGGGTAAACTGCTATTTTTATATTAAATGAATTACTGATTAATAAAATAAGAAAATGATTCAAATAAAAGCCATTCTGCCGATTTGAGGCTAGTTTCTAGTTTCCCTGGGTGTTGTTACAAAGGTGCCGAGTTGCACATAACGATTTCTCGGCAGCATTATAATATATTAATTAATACATTAACATATAATATAATATAACAGATAATACATTAACATGTCTTACACCATTACTTTGCTTAATTTAATGCAGAAGTTGGGGAGACTAATATAACTATAGTAATTAAATAATTAGAAGAATAAATTCTACAAACAAATTATTAAAATGTTTGCACACCAAAAGTTGGTAGAATTTTTTGTTATGCCTAAATAATTTTGTAACATGTTTCTAATACTTATATTCCACAAATAAATGTTTTTCATTTCATAAACAAATTTCCGGCTCATTTCAGATCACTTATTAACTCACACTAAAATAGACATAATAATTTATCAATAGCAGTTAGTTCAAAGCAGGCTTCTTATTTTTTCCAGTCTACTACAAACAGGTTGTTGCCCATTTCCGGTTTGTTTCAGATAGCTAACTAACGTTACATGTTGTTGTCTATAATATCTGGGGCTCGGGTTCAATTCCTGATGGGGGTATGCATTTGTATGACGAACACAGATGTTTGTGTTTTTAGATTATATGAAATATGAGAACTTTTAGAGTTTTTTTCGTCTATAGGATAAATTTAACACAGACGAAGGGGACAGGGTTCAAATCCTGTTTTTAAATGTTTACAAAAATGTGAAAAGCTGTGTGAATGTAGGGAGTCGGAGGACACGATGCTTCTGATCCTCCGCGAGATCTACGAGTCGCTCGGTGTGGCCGCCGACACTAGCCTGCCGCTGCAGAACCTCACCGTGCAGCGGACCCGGACCGTGCCGTCCGTACCCACCGTACCGTCCGTGCCCGCCACACCCATCGTGCCCACTATACTATCGGTCAGTTGTTTTTTTTTTTCTTATTGTGATAACTAAAATACGTATGATGTCTATTACTTGAATTCTAACATTTTATCTGCGCTTAGGATATATTTTCATGATATCGTATTGTATAAATACTCTATATATAAATAGTTTTGTTAGTTAAACTATTTGTAACTCAAAAAGGCTGAATCGATCTAACTGTCCTATAGATACACAGTAATGAGTACCTTTCTTTTTTTGTTTTGTATCAAGTTTTCGTAAAATGGGTTTTAATAATTCAAAATAGTAGTAAGGCGCTATTTTATATCAGGATCTAAGTAAAGCGATGGCTACAATGGCTCATCAAGGGAGCTTTCGTCATTTTCCCTTTTAACATAATTGATTACACTGTCAAAAATGTTTATTAAATTCTTTTTGTAAATTGTCACAGTGCGATCGATGCCTCCTTTTAAATACTAACCTAGTAGTTAAAGCTCAGAAAAACTGCACTTCTGAAATGACACCACTTCAATTTTTATACTGATGTCATCTAAGTAGACAAAAATTTGAGTATTTTCCTCGATTTCACTGGGATCCCACCATCAGATACAGACTTGGTAATTGGCAATAAGATCACCTCGGAAGTCCGCTCTTACAAATGCAAAAATCGTTTTTGAAATCTGATCAGAAATGATGGAGAAATTTAATAATTTTGTTTATTTTTGTTTTATAAAAAATATTTATTATTTTCAGGAATCAACGAAGGTTTCGCCATTTCCAGGTAAATAAAATTTTGTTTCATACTGTATATTTTCTATTCGCAAGCACAGTTTTTTCCTGAGATTCACATCTCAACGCTTAAAAAATTAGTTTAATATGATTATTTTACCATTGCACAGCTACAATATGTCCCCTAAACTGACAGGACCTACTTTTTATCTCAATAGTTTAAAAATAGTTTTATTATACTGACGAAGTCACCAGCAATAAATGGTAACCGATAAAAAATAATAATAAACCATAATCAATTTATTTTATTTGCAGATACCCCATCGACTAGTCGCAGCTCCTCGTGACAGGAAGTATTCGTGTAAACCAACGGTTCCCAATCTTAGGCCGCAGTAGATCCAAAATACCCTTGTTAAAATGAATTTTCACATTCTTAGGGGATCGTGGATACTAAAATTTGAGGAACTATAGACGAAATTAGATAGCAAAAATTCATAAATAATAAATAAGAATTATAAGTTTAAAATAATTATATAAAAATTGTAAAGTAAATACACAATGAAATATATATGTAATAAGCGACATATTGTAGTGTTCGTTAAGCTAAAAAAACTAGCTCTACATTTCTAGCCTCTTGTCTAAGGATTCTCTAATTTTTATTTACCCCTAGTATATTTAACCAGATTTTACTAAAATTTAACTTATTAATAATAATTTGGAGAATATTGTATTTATTGTAGCATCATAACAACTAAAAGTAATCTAAAATAAATACAATATTATAAACTAAAAAATAATACAATGAAATTCATGAAACATTCTTTATTTTCAAGCTCTCAATTAATAATGCTTTTTTGAGTGCTTTATTTATTCTTGTATATAACGCGATCTCTCGTGAGAGTTGAAATACACAGTTTGAGAACTGTATGCTTTGCTGCCCTACTGTTGGCTATTTCCATTTTATTTTTTATTAGCACATATTTATGTCGATTTTTTATTTTGCAAATGAATTGATTTATTATCAGGGGTTTAAATACACGTCTGCAAATACACGTAATTTTAATTTGTATCAAAAAGATTATAGCTTAATGTCCCGCCTTTAAAATAGCAACGCACCAGTATAATTTATGGTGTATGTAAAGGTAGCATGTCTTTAACCATCATAGTTGCCAGCTTGTTTAGTATCTTATAAAAAAAAAACTTATAAACATTTAAAATAGCAATATGAAAGAGAGGGTGAACTTGGTTACTACAAAGGCTACTTAAAACCTAGCTTAACGAACACAAAACATTACGAAATATTATATTATGGTATGTATGTATTGTGTTATATTATAAAATCAACAAACATTATCGTAAAAATACTGTTAAATTAGCGTTGTTTCACAAAATTCACAACTAAAAAAAATATTATTACAATTATTTATCATAATTTAAGTATTTATTTCTATTTTTCAGTAAATTGCCTCCTGGCGATCTCAGCGATTTTAGGGTCCGCTTAAGTGCCTAGACAACTGCCAAATTTTTGTCTCAATTATTCTATGATTGCAATTATTTTTTTGCAGAAAAAAAATGCACAAATTTAAGTGTTTAGAAATTCATCTACCAATATAGTTTAAGTTAAGAATAAATTCCTTAATCATGTTAATATTGAATATATAAATTGTAATCAAAATTTAGCCGGCGATTTGGTCCTTCGAGCCGGATCATTATATACTGCTGTGCTGTATGAAAAAAAAACAATTTTTTTATGCTCGATTATATCTGATGTTTAATCAATTCTACTGACTTTAAAATATACTAGGCGCGTATATCATCCGTAAGTGGTCGAAGCAACCTACGGCTCCATAAGGTACACGAGCCTGACATAGTACTAGCTTAATTTTTAAAATCTTGACTCCAATAGGCTGCTTTATAGATATTTTTAAGTTAAAAACCAAATTTACAACGTAGTCCATTTTTGTGAAGTGACCATTTTACGAAAATGCGTTTTGGGCTTCAAGATTATTTATTAAGCAATGAAGAGAATTTTTCTATATACATACATACATTATTTATGTATAAATATTTGGCAGTTGTCAGCCTTAAACCCGCTAACTACAGAGTGTTAAAAATATTAAAGTGGAGATAAAAATGTAAAACTATTGCGAAGTAGATTGCATCTATTATAGAAAATGCTCAAAAGGTTGTAGATTTTTATTTGTTTATATATTTTGTTTAACACAGCTGCATCTTTGTATAAGTGCAAATATAATTTGGAAACTATCCAGTCAACACTTAAAATGAGTATCATTAGGAGAGAAATTTCGTTTTAGAGAGAATTTCACCCTGCGACTTTCCTTAACTCGACTTTGGCCGAAGCCATCACAAATTATGTCCATCATTTTTTTTGTTATTTCGTAGATACCGACGTTGTTAACGGTTAGAGCCCTTACCATGAGTTTACGGCTTGTCAAGTTTACTATACTCGCTATCGTCACTGCAAATTATTTGTATGGAAACTTTGAACAGCGCCTCTATCGGTAACTAAGAGAAACACATTTTTAGACCAAAAGTGTCATAGATATCGACACGTAACTTACCGAACTTAAGCTATACAAACTCATGGTAAAGGCTCTGTGTTCTGTTTGGTGTAACAGTATTGAATAAGTTTATTATTGCAGGTGTAATTTACATTTTCAAAAATTATAACTCTATATTGAGATATGATTTAACACTTTTTCAGTGCTAAAAATAAATTTTCACATACATAAAAAATAAAAAGTATTTGTAAATCAAAAAATGTATGTATCTTACCAAAATTTGTAACACGTCTGCTCGTTAGGATGGTCCTGTGGAGAGTGTTGATTTTAAACATTAAATATCTGTAATAATTCAAGAGTTCTCTTGAAAAATGACTTGACTAGAAAATCTAAAAAGATCTAATATTGATATATCATTTTCCGTGCTTGAAATAAGTTTGTACAAAAATACAAAATACAAATTGTCCCTAGCTTGGGCTTCAAAATGACTTAAGTATTTTATAAAATTATGCTAAGTACAGGAAAAGTTTTAAAATTAGAATGTTCTTTTAGATTTTCACCAAATATTGTTTGTCAAATGCCCAAATTTAAATACTCTCTAAATCCATAAGAATGTTGAGTGACGTGTTGGATATAGCATATTTTGGCTAAATCCAATTTGATAAAATCATACTAATCACTGTTTACAAATAGTCGAAAAATTGAAATTGTATTTTTAGATATATACATATATTAAACTCGTTCGTCTATTTGTTAAACATAATACATTTATTTTTATATGAAATTTCGTTAATTAATTTCATTAATAAAGAATTAAATAAATCTCTAATTTTTGATATTGCTTAAATATAATGTAGTAAAAACTCGCTTGGTTGACTATTTGTTTCGAATAAAGCTGAACTAATAGTTTGGTTGAGTTAAAAAATTGTAAAAAAGGGACGAAATCGATGTGAACAGACTTAATCTGTAAAATCCAAAATCGAAATAAACGCTTAAAATAAATGAAAGTTTCTTTGCCATGTAAATTTTACATCCATTACATTCATTTCCCACTTAAAATAAAGGCATACGAAACAGGTAACATAAAGTTACCTACAATTAAAATATATTAAAGCTTTTTATTAACTAAATGTATTTATTTAACCGTTTAAAAGTTCCATAAATAAAAGATTTTTAAACATTATAAAAAAATCTTGTGTAAAAGTTTCAATTAAAATCCAACTCCAAATAGCTCTGACCGTGTTGTAACATTTTATTATTAAATATCTGCAATAATGTTTTATTAAAATCGGTGCAACAGCAATTTTATTCGCAAGAACAATTGCCAGTTGCTTATCATATATGTTTTGCAATAATAAAATATATTAAAGATTAAACATTCCGCAAAAACCAACTACAATAATATTATCGCCAAGTTTTTTTGCAATACCGCTTCAAGTCGTAGCGCGACATTATCAATACATATTATAAAACAAAGTCCCCCCCCCGCGTCTGTCTGTCTGTCTGTTCGCGATTTACTCGAAAAGTACTGAACGGATTTTCATTCGGTTTTCAACAATAGATAGAACAATTCTTGAGGAAGGTTTTAATGTATAGTAAGTTTATGTTTTGTACAAACCAACGATATTACAATGATATTAGTTCAATATGTCGGCAAAAAATAAGCCGATCGGGAGCTTTCCTAGAAAACGCGGCCAAAACCTTTTGAGTTTTAACAAAACAATGTATGGTGGGATTTTTCCTCTTCGATAGATCTCAAAAAAAGTAAGCGTCTAATATGTCTATCTTTAAAGAATAACCCACAATAACCTTTTTTGCGTTTACTTAAAACAGTAAAATGAAGGGTTACTTTAGAACATATTTTTAACAATGCAGTATTCACCCTTAATCAAATAATCTATTAGATACTGTATCTGTTAGATAAGTTATGCGTGTAATTTAGATCAAAATTGCCTTTTACACTATCAGAAAAAAATTAACAACTAATGAGTTATCAAAAAGTTAAAATCTCCGGACGCAAAATTAAATATCGTTGAAGCGTAGCAAAGACATGCGCGCTTACTGCATCCATCCATACTGACATCCTGACATCCAGACATACTCACAAACTTTCACATTTATAATATTAGTAGGATTTTTATTCTTGAACAACCGAAGCAAAGCGAGAGCGGGCAGCTAGTATTGTATAATATAGTCTGTAAGGTTACTCTGGAATCTCAATATCATGCGAATTGAGGATTGGAATCGTATATGTCATTTTAGGTACTTTTGAACACAGTACTAGCGAATTATTAACATAAAGTTACAAATAAATTCTAAGAGTTCAATAAAATAATTTATTGTTTACTATTAGCTAATGATTAATGATTCAACAGTATTGTATTCAAGAGTACCTAAAATGACATACTCGATTCTAATTTCCGATATTGTATGAAACGAGGTTTAAGAGTAACCCTACTGGTCTTTGAATTGGGCAGGACTTCCAAATCTGACAGTTTCAGAGATTTACATATTGAAATAAGCATTAAATTTTTTATTATAATTACATGTATTTATGGTGCTGCGGGATGTACACACGTCTGCTTAAAAGGGTGTTTTTTTCAAATTTTACAAGCACGTACGTGCACTCTTATTATCGTTTATTAAATACACATTTTTTGAATAACACTTCGCGCATTTTACTGTGTAGATCTCAGAGTACGAGTACATAGTAGGACTCGTGTGACTTGCTTCTGTTTTTTGTATGTTATTCGTATCGAATTCGAATCAAAAACCCTCCAGCAAACCACCAAGTTTAAGCGAGACCACATGAGAAGCACATAAATATTATTCAGAATGGATTGATCTTGAAAATTTCTAAATTAAGCAAACAAAAATCGCCCCTTTTTTATTTTTTAAACGGTCAATACCTATTATTTATAAGTTTTGTTAACAGATTTGAAACCATGTAAATGTACGTAAAAAAGAAAGCCCCGAACCCAAAAAGCTAATTGTGCTTTTATAGATTATGTAATTAAAATGGCCATGGGGTTTTTTATTAGTCCTTAAGTTTTCACTAACAAGTATTATTATTTTAATAATACTTTCCAAAAGACAATCTTCTAACATACAAAATAATACTGCTATAAGATATCAAAACTACTAGTAGCTACATATAGAATGCACGAAGTATAAAATCTTATATTATTTTTGTTTCAAATGTTATAAATATAGTAATTTATATAACTTGTAAAACAAATATTTATTTTCGTTGTTATTTCGATGTATTGAAAACTAACTATTGGTTAAATTAAAGTTTATATTTTACTAACCGTTGTATCATTTTTTTTTGAGATAAGGCAGCGAACAAGCACATGGCTCTCCTGGTGGTAAAAGACAATAATAGGCACCATAGAAGTTATTTTTTAGTTAGAAGCTGGCCTGTGGCCAGGGTGCCAGGTCTAAAGTACAAGTCCTCGGCTACCTTACTTTATGAACCGAAACATATTAGCGCTAAACACTCATTATGACAGCAGTCGACCACCACTGATCTAACTGGTAAATACTCGCCTCTTACGAGCTGAGAAGTAGGTAGGCCACACACGGGATCCGGACCAACAAGGGGGAAAATATTAAGCAAGGGAAAGTTGTTTTGCATATAATATGTGGGTAGGATGGAATAAAAACATTTGTGGACTGTAATTTATATTTTGTTCCTATCTTTTATATAAATGGAAGATAAATCTTCATATTAGGTTATACTTGGTTGTCCCCTCTTATTGGTGGGTTTTAATTCTGTGCGTACGAACAAGTGCACTATTATCATAAAAAAATAATCGCTTTTTCCCTTTGTCGTTGCAACAGTCGTGAGCCGATGGACTGGATCTATTTTTTGTTGTTAGTTATTGTTAGATTTATATAACATATAACATTTTCATAATTAGGGCGCCTGTTGGCCGAGTTAGTAT